>PQWD01008666.1:0-149562 GCA_019425675.1 Leucinodes orbonalis
TGAATATCACTCATGCATGGAATCATACCTAATCATCTGTATGTACACTTATGTCTTGGATTTCTATGTGTAAGTTAATACAAAGAGTGTGATTAAAATTAATATTTTTAAACGAGGACTACTTCATAAGGATATGCCATCTAAGCATTTTTCTATTATCTATAATAATAATTAATTAATATCCACTGACATTCACACAGTCACATCTATAGTAAATCTTTCCATACCACCATTTTTTTTAGAAAAAAAAACACATGAGACATTTTTTTTCTATAATATTTAAATAAGAATGTGACGAATCACACCTAATAAGTTACTGCTTTAAGAAAGATTTATTTTCTTTCAGAATAAATTTTAAAAGGTTCACTTAACAAAAACCAAGCCTCGCCCACGTCACTTATAAATAATATTCATATTTCAAAACAATTATTTCAGGAAAAATACCAAAACCATGCATTTCGGACAGATTAAACCGTCAAAAATAACTAATACCTTTTCCACACCTTAATGATCAGAAAGACTGGATAAGGCCAAGTCCATCTCAGTACGTTATCCTACTTCACAATTTCTTTGTAATGCATTATTATGAGGTGCCAGTTATTAAGGCAAGTGATGCAACCCTTCGGAAATGTTTCATGGCATCTGCACAAGATACGACTACGCCCTAAACAATTTCCGGGGTCGTAGGAGGAGGGAATTTACATGCAGTAGCACATTAAGGTTAACCTGTTTACTTCGGAAGGCTGAAGAGGCATTACCGATCGCATACGCGCTTGTTAAAGTATCTTTGTATCGATCTTTTGTATAGAGTAGTTTAGTATGAACTGTTTTTGATATAGGCTCAATGTATTTGGTCGCTGGAGGAGGCTACATGTACGAAACGGAAGAGTATATATCTGGCGTAAATTGGAGCTATTTTCCCCAGCAACAGTGGTCTGCATTGGATGAGAAAGAGTGCACCAGAGCAGTGGTTCCGATACTGCTGTAGCATATGTTGTGGGTAGCTGGTTGGGGGCCCCTTTTTTTGGTTATACTTTTTTCTTTTTCTTCTGTTTTTTCTTAGTTAGCTCTTTTATACGTATTCGTTGGCTAATTGTATGTATAATTTCCTTGAGGCGAGTAAGGCAATGTAGCGCAGTCGTTATTTTGTAACTACTATAGATAATTAGGTTACCATAACCAAATATACAGATCATGATCGTTATTACTAGGTTTCAGTTGCAATAAGTTATAGTTTTTAAAATAAAATTTAATTAATTTAACCACAAACTAGGCGCAATTAACATCAAATCATTTTTAACATTAAATTCATGAGAATATCTGGCATCATTTAAAACCATTAAAATGTAAAAAAACTTACAACTTTTAGGCCAATAAAAACCTGTTAATAAAATTTCCATTTCAATCAATCTTCTCAAAGTGAGGACGAGGAACGTGAAATTTGATACAACGATGAAAATTTCAACGGTAGATTTTTGTGAAATGTAAATTCGTATTAATTGCCTCATGCCGTTATTTCTTTGACCCTCCAGATTTTAGATTTATTTATTTTACCTCATGCATATCTTAATATGTTTTAAATGCTACGTAAATTATGTTTTAAATAGCCTTTTTTTTATTTACATTGAAATCCCAATAGTAATATGTATATAGATTAATATAATATACCCTCTCACTGCAAGGTTTTGAATAATATGATTTTTGTAAACTAAATAGCACTGCAATGGTTTTGCATTTATCACTTCTGATCTTTTTGGAAAAATTTTAGAAGACAGACAAAGACATAGTTGACGACAACTGGATTGTTTTCTGGCACTTACTTATAGGTGTACAAACTGATGGATGGTATATTTTGTTGTAGATGCTAATTCAGATATCTTGCAAAGAACAATTAGAAATATATATGTGGTGAGTACCCATGTACATCTCGTGAAGTGTTTGGATTAATTATTCGGGCACGTTCTCACTACCGAATTTTACCAACGAACATTGAGGCAATATTCGAAATTTCATCCACACCAACTGACTGTGAAATCAGATACCGCCTGGAATATTTTCTGAACCATATACGATATGAACGTTTAAAAAAGAAGCGTTTTCTGATTAATAGAGCCGGCAGCATATTCCTACGCCATTTGGTATTGCAAATATATGTACATGAGTAACAATGTCATTTACCATGTGGTGAGTCGTTTGCAAATTCACTACAGTATTATATTCGTCTATAAATATTAGTTCCAGTAGGCAAGATCTTGACGACATTTTCTCTACAATTACATCTTTAATCAAAACAATCAGGGACGTAACGGCGTATTATTATGTTAGTGTAATCTTTATTTTTATGCCATGAAGTGAATGAGGTCACAAGTTCGCTCATGAAATTGTAATTGTCATGCTTAATCAGAATAAATTTCGTTCAACACTGCGAAAAAAATCATTGACTGCAAGAAATTTGTTTCAGCCAACTGCTCTGCGCCTGTGATCTAAGACGACAGATGTTTGGTCTTATATATCCAATAATTTTACGTAATTAAATTAATAATTCATTATTTCTGAAACACATGAATACATAAACTCCAGACAGAACAATATATTCACTGCGTTACCGTATCGATTGAATATTCAAGTGGGTAAACTAATATACTTAAGAGTTACTAAGTCACATAGGATGTAGTCTTTTAAAGAACTACATCCGAATAATGATTGGGGCAATGGAGCAAATATGCGGCCCATTATAGATTGTCGCACGAGCGACTACCTCAATCCTGGGTTTGCCTAAACACGATCAAACGGTAGGGATTTTCTTAATAGCGGCCATCAGTCTGTGGATCGGGAATCCTATTACAGAGGCAAGTGTTGTGCCGACCGCGTCGAGCAATCAGACGCGCCCTTGGGATTTCAGCATTTGCTCCTATTGTTTTGCATATAACGGTTTTACATTCAGCCTCTATATTATAAACCTGTACAGATTCAATTAGGATTGTATCCGCGTGGAAGTTACGGTACTCATTTCCGATTTAGTTTCTCGTTAACAAAACAGACTATTAGTATTAAATAGGTATTTTAGATATACCGAAATGATTATATTTACAACCTGTATAGAAAGTAAATAAATTAAAGTAGCACTTACATAAAACATGGTTTTTCACAATGGTAGGCCAAAAAGGTACCCCACTTGATTTCCCGCACACAGATTGGGCCGTAGAACACCACGTGGGTGAGACTTCAATTCTTATATACGAATATTTGCTTAAATCAACGCTTCATGTGCTTTCTGAAGCACAGACTCAAGAAAACACTTTTCGGTCACCTATTCGAAGAGGAGCTATGATTGACTTGTGTAATAGTTAACCGAACGAACTGGCAGCTTCAATGACGTGTTTTTTAATTTTATTAATATTCAATTTTGTATAAACGCTTTGGAAGAAGAAAATTTTGGAGAATAATGAGACGTAAGATTATTCTTACTAGTGCTAGTAATGCAGTGTATCCTGCAGTATTGATTTAAAGTAACCAAGAAATAAATTTGAGATATAATTAGATATCATGAGGGATTAATAATTCATAGACTAAAAAACACGGTGTCGTTAAAGAGGTTAAGCACAAATATGGCGCAGCTAATCAAAGACAAATATAAAGGACTAACCAAAATCCAAAGTTACGGTAGTCAAAGAGAAAATTTGGGTAAATACGAGTTTACCGACGGTTTCACGTAATCTGTGAAAAGTTTGTTTTAAAAAGTCCTGCTTTGACTGCTCCCACTTAACTTTCGCTCTACAATTTTATGTAGTTTCTCCTTTACTTTGAGTCATAGGTACGAACGAGCACTTTATATACACCTTCCCTTAGAGGTAGTTTGATATATTGTTTTTTGTTTTATTATGATCAGATTCAATTTTTTATTTACCTAAAGTTTTTTTTTAATTTACTACAGTACTTATTTCTTTACAAAAAATAATTTAATATGTACTTATATTACATGCAGTATTACCTTACGAAGACAGACAGAAAAAAAATTGATATTTTGGTGTATCCGTATATATATTATAGAGCGTCGGTGGCTCAGTGTGGACTGTCGCCTTCCTACCGGGAGGGCTGAGGTTCAAATCCCGACACGTACCAATGTATTTTCGAATTTTCGAAAATATATGTACGTTATCCGACGCTCTTACGGTGAAGGAAAACATCGTGAGGAAACCTTCATGCACGCCTGCGAAGAGATTCGAAGGTTGTTTGTGAAGTCGTCCAATCCGCACTGGGCCCGCGTGGACGACTAAGGCCTAATCACCCTATACGGGTAGGCTCGTGCCCCTCGGTGGGGACGTTTAATGAGCTGATGATGATGATTATGTATATATATTCATATGCATATAGTAAAGAATCATTATTTCAATGTTACAAACAGACACTCCAATTTTATTTATATGTAGAGAATAGATTTTTTTTTTTCGAAACCCCCTTTGCATTAGCTGCTCGAACGTCATCATCATAAGCTCATTAAACATCCCCACCGGGGGGCACGAGCCTACCCTAGGTTGTAATAGGCCTTAGTCGTTAGAGCGTCGGATACTGAACTGTAACCACTGATATAAAAAGATTAAAAGAGTAACTCGAGTTTCTTGCCGGCTCTTCTCGAAGATCCTACTTATTCCTACTTATTCCGAAAAAAATATGATAATAATAACAATTGACGATTCAATAGTATCTGTAACAGATTTATTTGAATAAAGATTTTTTTCTTTCTTTCTTGCGATAATGTACATATTATTTCGGCGGGTGGCGGGATTTGAACCTACGCCCTTCCGGTCGGAAGGCAACAGTTCACACCAATGAGCCACCGATGCTCATATCACGAACATAGCACGGGTGTAAACTCACAAAACAAAATAAAGCCTGTACATGTATCTAGTAAAACTGTATCCCACCAAAAACATTCTGTAAAAAATCTAGCCAAGTCTCGATGGAGCTGCTTGATTATCTCTAAAAAGTAATGAAATCAAGACAAAGACGTGCCAAGTCTAAGGTTCCTTACTGCAATTAATTAATTATTATGGTTGATGTTGTGTGACTTGGCCGTTGAAGAGTACACAAGGATACAAAACTAGGTGCTTCATGACACCATTGCACCAATCTGTCGCCAGAACCGCTACCCATTGACGGTACAAATTTGCCACTTGGAAAACGGTGATTCAATAGCCCATCGATTGTAGGCTTGATAAAGCCACTAACGTATAAAGAATGTTCAACGGCCAAGTCACACAACATTAACCATAATAATTAATTAATTGCAGTAAGGAACCTTAGACTTGGCACGTCTTTGTCTTGATTTCATTACTTTTTAGAGATAATCAAGCAGCTCCATCGAGACTTGGCTAGATTTTTTACAGAATGTTTTTGGTGGGATTTTACTTCTTTTTGTAGAAACTTGAAAGGAATATTAGACGACCATTGGGTGTAATGGTTGAAACGTCGGCTACTACACCAAGGGTTCCGGGTTCGATCCCCGGGCAGTACCTACAAATATTTGTGTGCACCAACATGTCTGTTTGTATTGGTCTAGCGCGCTCGACTTGGCGGGGGCACTACCGTGCCCCCGATTTTTGACATCGGATGAAGCGGCCCACCATGTTAAATATATATTGTTTAAAGGCGGTATGTCAATCTCTTATAGTTTGGCTGGGCTCTTTTGTTATCTAAGCAGGGTCACCAGGTACTCCAGATCTTCGATTATCCAAGTTATTATAGTTTTCCCTTTATGTAACCATTAAACCCTGACTCTGTACCAAATTTCAGCTCTGTGAGTTAATGGGAAGTACTAGTTCTTTTTGATGATTTTGTTATCTAAGCAGGGTCACCAGGTACTCCAGATCTTCGATTTTCGAAGTTTCATAGTTTTCCCTTTATGTAGCCATTAAACCCTAACTCTGTACCGAATTTCAGCTTTCTGAGTTAATGGGAAGTACTAGTTTTTATTGATGATCATGAGTGAGTGAGTGAGTGAGAGTGAGTGTCTGTCGAAAATGCGAAACTTTGCTTTCGCTTAACGTCGGAACTAAATGACCTACAGACTTGAAATTTTGGATTTTAAGTAAGTTATTATATCTTACTAGATGACGAAAATTTCAGCGCTCTGGTATTATCCAAAGGTTCTCAAATCGGGGCCTGAAAATGCGGCGAAATGGATCCTGTAAGGAGGTATGGTACGGCAGTGTTTGCTTCGCGCTCGACTTGGCGGGGGCACTGCCGTGCCCCCAGATCTAGTAAAACTTTTTGAAAAATCCCATTTTACATGATTTGTACTGATACAATTTCAGGTTTTTCGCGTAAATAACATAAACCGTGAAAAAGTTAGTCTGTGGCGTGTTTACAGCGCATGCGCTGTCTTGTGTCCGTCGAGGCTTCGCGCCAAGCGGCTCGCAGCCGAAACGTCACCGCCGCGCGTCTGCCGCGCCGCCGTCACGCGAATCTCTCGCAAACTAATACATAAGTTGTGATGACACGCCAACCAATAAAAGAAGCAATGTTCACCATAATACTGTTCTGGTAAGTAAATTAGTTTAAATTATTAAATGGAATTTAAATAATGTTCTTAGATAAAGATTATAAAAAAATATCACAACATAAATAAACTCGATAGGATACATTCGAAGTTTAAAAGTTGATTTCGTGATTAAAACAAATTGCGTCCATCGTTTCAATACAATATTAAACAGAATAAATTATTTTGCTTACATTTGTCGTTTGTGTATCTAATAATTAAGTTTATTTTTAACATTATTATATTAGAATTACCACCAATACTCATAAGTAGTGGTATGTACATACCATTACGTTTCATTATAACTATTATTTAATGTCATTAAGCTTTGTGATAGAGAATAATATGTATTCAACTGATTGATAAGTGGGCGGCCATACCATACCATTGTTCCTTTTGGATTTTTAATTGCTTGATTGGAAGAAAATAAATTGCTCCAATGAAATAATGCAAACGACTTAGATTGTCTTTTAACGAAGAACCCTCGTCAAATGTCGTCGTTGTGCGCCTTATAATGCTCTCTTTGTCGGAAGCAGGACACTGATATAATCTGAATGGTCATAGATTGATGATAAATTATATGAATACATAATTATCCAAATAAAAAAAAACTAAAATCCCAATCAAGGATCCCAAGGTATATTTCTGTGAGGAGCTAGGATTAGAACTACCGGGTAGTGAGTGAAATTTCCGGGTATAAGAGACCTGACATCTGTTGTCTCGGGTACCAGGCGCAGTGCGGCGTTGATGGGTAAAAATAAGATGGTTAAGCGTATCACTTTCCATCAGGTGAGCTTCTTGACCGTCGTGTACACTTGGTAAAATAAAATAAAACTGTTAATATACACGTGTGAGCTGTCATCATGTAGGTATTATTTCCAATTTACATACAAAGATGATCCGTACATACAAGGAAAAACTAGTTCGTAAATAAATACTGCCAATGCTTTGTTCTCTTGTATCAATTTTTTTCGAGAGCAATACCCTTTCCATTTTTCTATTCTATAACGTTTCTTGTTTTCAATAAATGCACCCCTTCTTATATATTCAAACTCAGCGTCTTTCAAGCGAGCTTTCCGCTTAGACTCTAGAGATATTCGATCTTATTTCTTACTAAGAAAATAATTGGAACGAGTTAAAAGCCTATATTGAAAAGACCATACTGCAACAATTTACTGAGGTAAATTTATGTTCTTCTCTTAAGTTGTTAATAAGGAAAGACCTACTTCTACATGTCTTAAAAGTAAAGAAAAACATTTATTGGCCTAATGCACATAAATATATTTTGTACACAATATTATAAAAACACAGAAAAAATAATAATTAAAATTAAGATATAATAAGAACATATGTTGTGTCTTATACTACGAATTTGTATTATTTTAATAAACATCCACAACAAGTGAACAGACGAGTTCTTATATTTTTTTAGCTTTGAAATAATTAAGTTTATTGAAATACGTGTTCACAACATTAATTGTTGGTCTTGCATTGTTACCGGCTGAATCGTATGAAACAAAGCGAACTCTTTCAATCTACATTTTATTTTTATAGTTACCAATCCAACAGACGTTCCACGTGATAGTGATTGGCAAACTGGCTCCTATGGGTAATATACCGATGATGGGATAACAGTGTTAATAACGATCCAAGATATTAAGTTACAATACCTATCCAGTAACTCACAGCTCATACTCTCCCCCCTACAGCCCGGAGCACGTTTACACCATAGAACTACTGTTGTGTCGGGAGAAATCGTTGAGATTGGGGTGCTTCAAGTATAAGCAAATATCCACTGATATTCACACAGCGCCATCTAGCCCCAAGTTAAGCGTAAAGCCTGTATTATGGGTTTAGTACCCAACAACGGATAAACATACTTTTATACATTTTTTTTTTGTAAATACTTACATATTATATATAGAAAACACCCAGACCATTACAAACAGACATGATCATGCACACAAATGTTTGTACTGCCCGGGGATCGAACCCAGAACCTTTGGTGTTGCGGTCGACGTCTCAACCGTAACACCAAATGGATCGTCAAAATTACGCACGATAAAAGTACGCATACGAATTTTGGGCTATCCAGCTGAAAAATTCAGGAATGCTCCATAAAAACCACCTCCGATTATAAAGAAACGTTATTTGACTTTCCATCCCTTCAACTATCTCCACTTAAAAAATCACGTTTATTCGTCTTTCCGGTTTACCGTGAAAAATTGACAAACAGACACTTCCAGATTTATGATATTTGTATGGATATGGATTAGTTCTCCTTTATACTTAAAGATGGCACTATCCTTCTTTACATCGCGTTATCATTGTGTACGAAGTCCGCCGGGTCAGCTTATATATTTAGGTAAATATTCTAGATAATCGCCTCGTACAACATTCAAAGTAACCTTCACAAGGTATGCAAAACTTTATCAAGTTAGTACAAAGTGTTTAAATGGAATCCGTACTATTTGCAAAGTTATTTACAGATGCGTAGTTACTTCTACCGCTAACCGTGCGCGTTAACTGAATCTCGGCGAACTTTTAATTACCATTTTGTAAACTATTAAACACACGGCTTAGTTTGATTATGCAGACTTTACGAATACTCAGGTAGGCTTATTCTCTAGAGATAGATAGAAATTGTTTAGGTTTACTAATTACTAAAGCACAACTTACAAATGACATCAGTTTAACAACATTCACATACCTACGCCACGTAACTGTAGTAACAAAATGCATTTTTATAGAATGTAGTACTAGCTGAGATTCTGGATAGTTATCGCTTTATGGGGGAGAATCAGATAATTTATTTGCTTTTAAAATATTGAAAGGTATCTGGTAATATTAACAATATTCTCATCAAAATTTGATGATACGACACCGTATTTGGCCCGCGTACTTGGTTAATGGCAGCCGACGCACTGTTGTGGGACGAAAGTAAGTTAGTTGATGGATTTATTCAAGGCATGTAAAAAAAACACGAAAGAAATAATTCGATATAAAATTAGTAATCATCACACAATAGACAATTCAATAGCATATTATTGCCACCCCTAAATATACTTTCGATCAAAGTTTCAAATATAATTAAAACATAGGTTACTATACATTCTAAGTTACACCTTTGGTACGTAACTTAAATAAAGAGCACGCCACAAGCTAGTTACTACACTGTGATCACTATTTAGTAAATATTGGTGTTTTAAAACCGTTTGGGTTTATTGTCTATTAAATATAATGCCTATTCAACTTATCGCAGTCCACTGCTGGACGTAGGTCTCCCCCATTAATGCAATAACATGATTACCGGATAACTTACTATTAGAAAATAAAAACGAAATGACCTATTTGAACTAAGAATGATCTGTGAAATATTTATATTCGATATATATTCATTTATCATACTATACAATAGAAACAATTAAGCGTAACTTAGAATATTTGTTATTTCAATATGTTTATATGTAGGTAATTATTCAGTTTTAAAAAAATGCCTTAATTTTGTAATTAAATAAATAACAATTCTAATAATTTAACATAGAAAATATCCATAGACTTCAAACCAAGTTCTTATGCGAAAATACAATTCAATATCCGATACAGAAACTAAACCAACACTGTTAGAACGTTGCTGGTCTGCAAACTCAAGCCTTTTGTTTAAAATAATTGAGTTGAGTTGGCTGGCTTCCATTTGATTTGTCCACGTCGCTTATATGCACATAAATATCTAAAAATTTGTCGAAGCGATGAACTAGTATGCGTTTAGTTTTTGAAATCAATAAATAATTGATGTCTCTATTTGAATCGGAGGAAAAATGTACATCAGGGACATTAGAATAACTAAAGCACATACAATTTTTTTATTATATAATTGAAAAGTAATTTTAAATATTTATCATATAATATATATTACTTCATTAACTTTATAGTATCACACCATCTTTGATATCATCATGTTAATTACAGCTTTTGCACGCAATTGATAAACAGTTTGTCAAAGTGTGTTCGTGCTGGGAGGTTGTTTTATTGTTCATTTATTTGTTCTTATTTATATCACAATGCCGCAAGAGAGACGTCAAAATACCGGTAAGGTTAAAAAAGCGGTATCCATTTCGCCAGATCAACTAGTAAGAAAATTATATTCTCAACAATAATTAACAGAAAAGATGGTGTCAACTAACTTAATATATTCATCATCATCAGCTCATTAAACGTCCACCGAGGGGCACGAGCCTACCCGATAGGGTGATTAGGCCTTAGTCGTCCACGCGGGCCAGTGCGATTGGACGACATCACACACAACCTTCGAATCTCTTCGCAGGCGTGCATGAAGATTTCCTCACGACGTTTTCCTTCACCGTAAGAGCGTCGGATAACGTACATATATTTATCGAAAATTCGAAAATACAGTACTGTCGGATTTGAACCTCAGCCTCCCGGTAGGAAGGGGACAGTCCACACCACTGAGCCACCGACGCTCTTAATATATTATTCTCCTTATACTCGTATAATTTATAATAGACTATATAATGATGGTGCCCATAATAGTTTGCATCGCGGTCGCAATGTGTTTTCGGAGAAGATGTATTTCCACTACACGTATATACGTACACTTATAAATCCATATATTAAAAATTCCATCATCGACAAGGCCTTGTCTCAAATTACTTGATGTCAGTTCTTCCATTCTTGCCTATCATTCGTAATCTCATTCCGACCTTTTTACCGTATTATTCCTGACACTACATCTATCTTTTCTTGGCCTGTTCCCTTCATCCCTTAACATCCAGCTTTTACAATAGTATGTATCCTTAATACAGTCGTATTGTATTCGCGAAAGCCCAAAGGATTATGGAAATACGGTTCGAGTTTCAGTCAGGGAGAACAATTTTTTATCGAGAGTTTTGCACACAACCTTTATAGATACTATAAATTTGAAGTTACCTTCATACCTGGGCCCTAATTCAGCTAATTTTAAAATGCGTTATTAGGATCGTATTCGTACCCTAATAAGATTAAATGTCACAGAAATGCATTCCAGTCATAAGAATTGACTCTTTTTCAGAAGTCCGCCAGGTTCTAATACAAGTCATTGGTGACGTATTTCACAGTTTTGTCGTTCGTATTTTACTGTTAGGAGATGGCTATGATAAATTAAATAAAAATTGGTGAATTCTTATGCGAGGGTAATAAATTTTATTGGGCACATTATAACCTCAACACATGCTTAAGGCGTAATCGTAGGTGGTAGCCGAAAGTACACTAGTACACTAGTGAATTACCTGTTTTTATGTTTTATGTATGAAGAGTCTACTTATATATTTACATACATGTACGATGTGTCTCTTACTACTGTAATGGGGTTAACAATAATATCCATTGGATACTTTTTTTTTATAACAGAGGTTATGGACTCGGTATTTTTTTATCTTACGGGTTACCATAATCCCAACCCATACCGTGTGTATCTTTAAACCCTAAAATATATTAGCTGCCCACGAATTCTAAATGCCATACCTTACTTTACTAGCTATTCCTTTTAATCCATTTCTTAGAATTCCGACCATTCACTATTATGAGGTCGGGTCTTCTTTTAAAGACAAAACGATTTCTGCAGGGAACCTTACCTTATATCTATACAAATAAATTGCGTTCTTGAATTAAGTTAGATACTTTAACAATATGGATTTTTTTCTTCAATTCTTCCTGAACTTTAGTCCGAAAATGAGAACAATACCGTCAGAAAATCCAAAGATTAAATACTTTATTTGTTAAAATGTATTATTAATTTTGGGGACTTTTTCCATTTATGCATCAAAACTACACAAGCGGTGCTGAAAACCGCCAAAAATACTATATTACTACATAACTTTGAGCAATAAATTGCATTAAGTACCAAATTGCTTAATGCAGTATTCGAGGTCAATGTCTAAACAAAGCCTCAAGTATTACCAGTCGTTCATCAAAAGTATATTAGTAAAAAACATTAGCGATACACAATTTGTATAATTTTTGATCGTATGCGTTGTTCATACAAAACTGTTACAGATCAAAACAGTATTACAGCTATTCAATTGACCTTGTTTGTTTAATAATTCTATTATTTACATCATATCCTGAGAATATGAATTATCTGGTACTTCGGAAATCAACTCCATGAAGTTAAAAAATTACGAAAGACTTCGAAAAAAGGTAGGTGCCCTTGCGCTTTGCTTAGGTCGTCGTGGCGTCTTTAAAAAAATTGGCAAAGCGCGAGTTGGAATCGGTCGTGGAGGGTTCCGCAGCACCAAGTAACATAAAATAAAGTCATTTTTATTTACTTAGACACCTACTACAGCTTTAATATGAAAAATAGTGGTTCACCATTTATGACATATAAAAAAACTACACATCAGAAATCGTTCAAACTAAATTTCGTTGTTAGATTTTATGGTGACGGTTTTTTTTTATGTTATAACACAATTTTTTCAACTTTGGAAGTGTCTCCCGCGCAAACTATTCAATTTATAAAAAATGATATTAGAAACCTCAACACCATTTTTCAAGATCTACACATTGATACTCTATGGTGGACGAACGTCACATATTAGCCGCCATATTTAATGTCATTTTAATTACGTCAATTCGTAACAATATATTAAACAGAAATACATAAAATAAAACAAATATACTTCCGTTTCATGCACGATAACAAAAACTTCTTCCATTTTAAAATACATTACATCGTCTTTAAAACAAGTAAAAACTTCATGAAACAAATCCAGTACGGTAAAGGTATACTTTTATACATAATACGCAAGCATTTGATCACTGCGTTCGTTACTTAAGAAAAGGAAACGGTAAGTATGTCTACCACATGCTTACCCTTTGCAAGTCTATATTTACTTTAACATCAAAGAAACCCAGATGCTTCGATAAAGAATGAAGAATAATTAAATTCCATTCTTTTGCTATTCACAGACATTTTTATATGGGGTCATTTGATGGTGAAAATATTTTCAAATTCATTATTATTCTTATGGTTTAAAGTCTTAAAACCACCGTATTTTTTTAAAATAAAAGTGAATATTATTATATAGGGCGTCGGTGGTTCAATGGTGTGGACTGGCGCCATCATACCGGGAGAGCTGAGGTTCAAATCCCGCCGTGTACCAATGTGTTTACGAATTTTCCAAAAATATATGTACGTTTTACGACGCTCATACGGTGAAGGAAAACACCGTGAGAAAACTTGCGCACACCTGCGAAGAGATTCAAAGGTTGTGCGTGAAGTCGTCAACCCGCACTTGGCCTGCGTGGACGACTAAGGCCTACTCACCCTATACGCTCGTGCCCCTCGGTGGCGACGTTTAATGAGCTGATGATGATGATATATTATATTATCTGTGATTATAAGTAAATATCAAACCTTAATGATAGTTGACTAGTATAAAAGACTTGTAATTTTCGAATTGCATACCCATCGCATTCCCATTGCATAACTTTCATGAGTGTAACATGAATAAAACAAGATATTAAATAGGTTATCGTGATAAATACAAAACAACATTTTTGTCAAATGTTTTGTCATAAGTAACAAAAGAGATTTTATGAAACGTAATTACACATCTGACAAATGGGTGTCCTTTGGGACACAAGATGCGTAACTTCGTTGTTACATTCCGTTTGAAATGGATAATTAAATTAATTATGCGGATATGACTCAGGAAAAAATATGATATTACCTAGCTATGTGCATCTCTCTCTCTCTTCAACCTATCGCAGTCCACTGCTGGACATAGGCCTCTCCCATTTGCGTCAGACATCCCGGTCCTCCGCTTTTCTCATCCAGTTTCCACCAGCGACCTCTCGCAAGTCGTCGGTCCATCGGGCCGGAGGGCGTCCTACGCTACGTTTGCCAAGACGCAATGTGCATCTACCATCGATTAATGTACATAAATTTAAATACAAATTTATCAATAAAATAATATGACTCACGACTACATGCTGAGAAGATACCTAGTTTGCGGCACACTTCTTATTACTATTACCGATTTTTTGCGTTAATAATAGCATATTATTTAGTATTGTCATATTTTAAATAAAGGTTTAATTTTAAGTTGAAAATATTTGGGATTAGATGTTCTAACGGAAGAATATTTATCTCCGGAACATTTATACTAAATAAAATTAAACAATGAAAGAGATTTGTAAGATGTCCAAATAGAATAGGCTGACACTAGGTTCTAGTTTGGTCTTAGTGTAATGTTTTTGTAAAAAAAACAGACGTTATTATTTGAGAAACGTCAACCAGCGATAGGCGATTAAGGATTTTGGCGCCCAAAAATCTTGCATATCACATCCATCGCTCATTGCTCCTGCCCAGACAGGGAACCATCCTCCCGCCACAATACACATGATAGATTGGAAAATAACATTATCCGTACATACACATGTCACAAACTCTATCTATTCTAATAACAAAAATTCGGTCGGACATTTTTGTGTTCGTTATTCATTATAAAATTGGATTTAGTGACGCGAATAACGGAATGGGTTCTTATGGATCCGTGGATCGGCGTATTGATGATCCAATTACCTAAGGAGCTTTGAAGAGGAAACTTCCATTACCACCTACAGCTACTAATACCAATATTGTATCTGAGGATTTTTTTTTATAAAATTATCAAGAGGACTAAATTATGAAAAAGATGTTTGTCTTATAATAGTATAAATATAATTCCATGTAATTGTTTTTAATTCAGCGTGCAGCGTTTCTTATAATAAGCAAAATATGAATGTAAAAGCGTTTTTGGACATTTGTAACCCCTGTTTTATGTTGCAATACTAAACATATTTCTTTGTCTAGAAGTATATTATACATTTTCAGTTCAAAAATTATCAAGGATTTTTAAAAGAATAAAAATATATATATTATTTGCAGATTTATATTAATTAGGTTTATCAAGAACAAAATTCACCTTCAAACTAATTTTCATCAAAATAACAAAGTTTTTTGTTTTAACTTCCTAACGAGTATTTGAAGTTCTTGTTTGTTGTGAATAAATTTATACCTACTAGCGGAACAAATTTTCGTTATGGACTAAGCAAATACCAAGAGACTTTCAACGGTAATTGATTCAATGTAGGTACGAATATTACAATTTTTATAAGATTTTGCAAATAACAATAACATAATAAGTTTATTTATATTTATACTATATTCACTGAAAACTTAAACAAATTGCGGACCACTGTTTACATAAATTTATTGTTGCAAAATATTCAATTTTGCTAACTACTATATACAGGTGAATCAAATACATTGGCATTTTTAAAAATAATAGCCTACTCGTGATTTAAAGGACATCCCCAAATATGAGGCAAATCTATTGATACAAAAAAAATATTTTTAACCCTAATCATATAAACACTTTGCAATTGTACATTATACATATCTCAATAAAAATGTTGACTTAAAAAAAACAATTAAATATGGGGTGAGACGGTTCATGACGCACGGTGGGGTGGGCGGCGCGGTCACACTGACTATAGCTCGTACCTATACTAATTATCTAATTGCTCAGTACAATAATTTATTTATTTTTCATTCATTTATTTTAAAAATAAGATAAATTTATATGTTGTAAGGTTCCCATAAAACATTCCATAATATGAGTTATAGATCGAATGGATGCCAATGATTCAAAAGTCACCCCGTAAATATTCATGTATGTTTTTGAAATAGATAAAATTCTGAATTTATATGTTACTAGCTTTTGCACGCGGCTTGACCGCGTTAAATTCGGGATAACATGGCTCCACTTTCCTGGTAACGAAAACAGAATAATTTTAACACTGCAACACTGCTTCTTCTTTTTCGCTTCGCATACCAATTTTTTGCTTTTCACCTTAAAACTGGAAAAAGTCAAATATCAATTACCTCTTTTTAAGGCCTTATGGCAGATTTGCAAAAACTTAAATATGCAAGATTATTATTCGTGACAAATAGTACTCATACTTATTTTTAGGTTTCTACCTTGTAAACTGTGATAACCCTCCAACTTTAATGGTTTTTGGGGTCCATTAGCGAAAAACAAATTATATATATGTATTCATATATATCACTATTCATAGGAATCCCCGCCCAACTTTATTGGTTTTGGAGTCCATTTCCGAAAAAAATATATATATATATATATATATATATATATATATATATATATATATATATATATATATAATATATATATATATTATATATATATATATCACATATACATAGGAATCCCCGCCGACCTTAAAAAGTTTGGACTCCAGTACCAAAAAAAATAAAACATAATGGGAATTGCGAAATGTTCCATACAAACTTCCAACCCCCATTTTAGGGAAATGGGGGGTGAAAACGGGACAAAGAGTAGCCTAAAACCTAGTCTAGGTTACCTTCTATCAACATACCAAGTTTCAATAAAATCTACCTTAAAATTGCGAAAAATAGGATATGATACTTCCTCCCCTATTCGAAGGGTTGGGGGTGGATTATTGAAAAAAAAAATATGCCATATTTTTTCGTTTCTGACAAATACCGCATACCAATTTTTAGCGTCGTACTACAAAGATTGCGGAATGTTCCATACAAACTTCCAACCCCCATTTTAGGCAAGGGGGGGTGAAAACGGGACATAAAGTAGCCTAATACCTATTTTAGGTTATCTTCTATCAACATACCAAGTTTCAATAAAATCTTCCTTAAAATTGCGAAAAATAGGATATGATACTTCCTCCCCTATTTAAGGGTTAGGGGGTGGATTTTTGAAAAAAAAATATGCCATATTTTTTCGTTTCTGACATATAGTCCGCATACCAAATTTTAGCGTCGTACTACAAAGATTGCGGAGTGTTCCATACAAACTTCCAACCCCCATTTTAGGGAAATGGGGGGTGAAAACGGGACAAAGAGTAGCCTAAAACCTAGTCTAGGTTACCTTCTATCAACATACCAAGTTTCAATAAAATCTACCTTAATATTGCGAAAAAATCGGATATGATAGTTCCTCCCCTATTTGAAGGTTGGGGGGTGGATTTTTGAAAAAAAAATATGCCATATTTATTCGTTTCTGACAAATAGTCTGCATACCAAATTTCAGCGTCGTACTACAAAATTGCGGAATGTTCCATACAAACTTCCAACCCCCATTTTAGGGAAGTGGGGGGTGAAAACGGGACAAAAAGTAGCCTAAAACCTATTCTAGGTTACCTTCTATCAACATACCAAGTTTCAATAAAATCCGTTCAGCCGTTTAGGCGTGAAAGCGTAACAAACAGACAGACAGACAGACAGAGATAATTTCACATTTATAATATTAGAATGGATTTATAATATTTTAAATGTTACATGAATTTAAAATCATTTTCAAAACATTAAATAGAAAAGGCCTACGTAATAAGAATCGGTTACGAGAATAATTTATTAACAAATAATGAACACAACTAAACATGGGCAAACCAGTGCAAACTGTAAAAGCGATGATTTGAACATATGAGTATTGCATTGCATACGAATTCGATAAAAAGCCTGAAGGCGGTATCTCAAAGCGGATGGTGTTAACAGAAAATATCGCAACCCCTACGTGCTTATCGCACCCGACGATGTGTATAGAAAGAGCCTTTCAAGAGTTTCGACCCTACATTTTAACAGTATTGAAATTTATGAGTGTCCTTTGAGTGTTTGTCCGAAGCGGGCGTGACGAGCTGCTAACAAATCTCAATAAAGATATAGGTCATAAATTGAACGATCCTGCCTTGTGTTGTGATTTGCGTTATATTTAAAAGCTTAGAGACTTTTGAAAATATATGGGAATTAAGTAGATTTTTAGTGTTTGGAATAGCGGTGGAATAAACGGTGGATATTTGGCGCCAAATGAGGGCGACTTATGTTCAGCAATGAAGATAGGTTGAAGTGAACAAAGCACCTGGAAATGTGTGACGGCCCATTCATTTTAATGGCTATTGCGGCTTAGCTTGCCAAGAAACTGTCACTACTTATCAAAACTCCATCGGCCATTGGTCATAAAATATGACATTCGAGACCAGTCAGACACCTAGTATTATATTTTGCTTATATAAGAATCTTCTGATAAGACCTATTACATTTCAAAATTCTTAAAGTTTGATAGATTAGAAGTTTGTTTCAAATAACGTATTATTGAAAACTTTATTTTTATCTTTAAAAACAGAATACAATACCACTTTGCAATAACCCGAATGAAGATAAACAAACTTGCTTATCAAATGTGTCAGAAACAAAATGGAGCCATAGTTATTCCAGCAAAATAGAATACTCTGGAATAATAGAATAACCACTGGGTCGTGCGCAGGTAAAGCGATGCTTTTTTATCTTTATCAAAAGGAATTTTGCCTAAGAGAGGCATGTCAGTCCTGAAAAGCAATACCTGTATTAATATGATGGTTGAGGGATGCCGTTAAAGGTCCATTTATGAAGCAATCAAGACGCGTTCATGACACGGTTGGCGAGGGTCGATGGGCCGCAAGGGCAGCTCCGTTGACGCGCTGCCAATTATCGACCACACAACGACAATGTCAACTGCCACTCAATAGTCAACAGTCGATACCGCTGACGTCTCTAACTCATCTTATTTAGCTATAAATAAACATACAACTGGTATGTTTACTGACGGATCCAATGAGTCACTTTTCGAGCTGTCAAATAAACTTTAGGCCACTACATGTCTTATCATAGCAGTTATACTAGAGTCCAACAATGGACAATATAACCCACCCTCAATAGGGCAATGTGAGATGACTAGGTTGTATAACCGACGTACCTTAAAAGATAAAAGGGAAAGTAATAAACATAAAATTTTACTCACAAAACTTCACAAAGTCTTTGTGTGTTACGTTCACGCAAGTATGTACAAGCTCGTAATACACGTAGAGTAGTTACGAACGGGAAATAACACTGTTACCACGTGAGAGCCTGTATGTAACACGGTAATATCTTACCGTTTCCTATTTATGCCGGGAATTGTTTTCGATTAGGCGCCGTGGGATTAAACTTCTTTTTATTATCAGGTGAGTATACAATTTTGTAGCTCGTAACAAGAATTAAGTTTTTACTGCCCTTATTACCATAGGGCTGTAAAAGCCTTGTAATTATAGGGTACTGCTTTGGGCTTGTGAATGTAGAAATATTTATAATTAAATTTGTTAGAGTTGCTTGACTTTATAAGATATCAGGTTTAATTGCTTAGACCATGTTCGCTAAAAATATTCGATTTCAAAAAGTAAACATTCATTCGGTAAATAGGTAATATCAATTGTTTTGAAGCTTTTTTTTTAAATAAATATTCGCGGACATTTACACAACGACATTTAGCCCCATTTTATGCTAGGTATGTACTATCGGATCATACAAACAACGGATAATAATACTATTTCTGTAAAAATTATCTACATTTAAAATATAGAAACACTTACATCTTTGCAAACCGTCATGTTGAAAAACACAAATGATTGTACTTCACGGGGAGCGAACCTGGAATTTTAGGTGGAAAAACCGACTTTTAACCATTAGACCACATGTGTCGCGACTAACTATTTCTAGGATACATTTATCTAGTTTATTTTATTCTCGGAATCTTCAAAACACAAAACATATTGGAATATTCATAGCTAGAATTGTTGACAGATTTACATTTGTAAATTATAGGTAGTAGTTTAGCTTTGTAAAAAATATTTTTTACTAAAAACATTGAACTAAAAAGCTAAAATAAACTTTTAGCCAGGTAGAAATGGTTCAATAATTCTTTCATAATTTTTATGTCGGGGTCAAACAAGCTACTTACCTATATTATAAAGATGAAGAGTTTGTTTGGCACCGACATTAAAATAATGAAAGAACTATTTAAACACTTCTACCTGGCTAAAAAAATATTTTTAGTTTGTAGTCGGTAGTATTTTTTTTTTTTAATTTTTAGTGACTCCTTATTAAAATAATCACTGGAATAAATATACTGTAATGAAATAAGTAATAGTTGCTATGAGTCAATTTCTAAAAGTTCGACTTCTCTGGTCTCCCGTCATCAAACCAAGTAGGGTTTTAACCTTATCTCAAAAACACCTCTGGACTATCCTCTTTCCAACAAATAAGAACCATCGAAATCGGTTTATAAAGATGTCCGCGAACAAATTTAAAAAAGCATATATACGGTCGAATTGAGTAACCACCTTTTTTAAAGTCGATTAAAAATAAATTTATTTTTAAGATCTATCTGACAAACAAGTTTTATTGCGTAAACCGCCAATTGGATTCGGAGATGTAGTTATTCATATAGGTTACTTTTTGCCTACTGATAAAATCCGCTTACGATTCGATAAAAGTTTCAATTTATACAAATTGAAAAATATAAATATTTCTGCATTAACTTGTTTTCCGGTTTCCTTGTAAATGCCTGTCGGATAAGATTTAAAAGTTGACTACATAATTCATGGGCTATGAACGAGACAGGGCTGAGGTCTCGGCCTATATTTGCAATTCAACAGTGCAATTATATTCCCAAGTGAAACTGGTGCTTGCGACGCATAATAAATTAATTTCTATGAACAGACGTTTCCTGAAACTTAAAGGACTTTTTCAACTGTGAAATGTGTCGCAACGAGGCGACCGTATGACGCTATCATAGATTGTCTAGGCTTTCAAAATAGTTACTTTTATTTTTTACATAATGCCCAAAACGTGCAAGACTTTACTGAAACTAATCTTGAGAATACAACAAAAGATTGAATGCCGGCCATAAGCCCTGGCAAATAAAAACCTGGTGAAACCTTTTTGAGCTGAAAATATGGTTAATTTACTTTGGAGCTGCTTGTCCCGCAGACGCGTGTCCCATTTTACGGCCAAAGCGCCGCCCCGACACCGGGGACTCCTCGGTCTCAGAGGAATTTACCCTTTTCTTAGCTGGAAACAAATACCTTTACCTATCCGCTGCCCTCCTGCGACTGTATTATATTATAATAATTACCACGGAGGGCTTTTAATATTTTACTGAAGGTTTTTTTTCAACAAAAATTCAACTTATTCATTGTTATCAAAACAGTTTTTTTTAATATTGAATTATTTTCAAGACTACTTGCATGAGTATATTAAAATGCAAGTGAAATTATACCTACTCATTATCGGGAAACAATGCTATTCTTCCATGATTATAAAGTAAAATATTTTCATTATATCAATCAAAATCTTTTTATTATTAAATTCCTCAAGCCATGTTCTTGTCGTTTAATGTAATAAGAATATTTATCTCTAATATTATTTATTATTCTTATAAAATCTTTTTAGTCAAACACTCTTTTAAACTGACAATATCGAGAATGACAGATCAAGTTTTACATCTTCCTTCAGAAATCCAGCACAAATCTGGCGACCTGCCATGTACGGCCCCGAATATCTGTATAGAATTTCAGCCCTTGACTGTTAAGAAAATTGTACAAAGAATCAGCATGGTATAAACTAAAATCATCATGGCCAAGATATTATGTAAAACGTGACTATGGTGCAAGTACTAACAAACATTGAAAATAACCGTAAAGATGTTTTACAAATACTCTGAAAATGAAGTTCTGCAAACCCAAAGTTGCGTTACCACAGGAACAACTTATATCTCAGGAAACAACCAGTCATACCGTAATGACAATATTATTTACGTCGGCATGCAACTTTTACTTATCAGTCATCAGCAATTGCCTTTTGATATTCGGCTATGCTCTCGGACAGCTTTGTTATAATAGATTCCAGTCTACTTTCATTGGAAATGTCCTAATCCTCCTTGGACACTCAATTGGGATATATCAGACATCTTCACGCGTTTCAAGGATATGCTGTACATTGATGGGTACAACGTGATTACAGCGTAAACAGTTTTTTTTGTTGTCTCAACATCTTGTCGATAATTGGACAATATAAGGAGCTGAAGTCGAAGCTATGCCCATAATCAATGTTGGATTTGGTGGATTTAGTGGAAAAGTATTTGCCTTATGTGGGTCATTTTATAATGGCCATGGGGTATATTTTGGAGCAGATAGATAGTGTGCAGCCGCCAGTTCCTAGTGCTGTGGTGTTGGTCGGCCACTTGTGTGTTCTCTCTGACCCTCGCACATTGTCCCCTGCCCAGCCCAGCGTCCAAGTTATCAACATATTCTTGATCAGCAACATCCTTGTGTTCCTATACGACTTTATTAGATCCCTCGAATATGAGTTACCTCTAATAAGCGAACTCGATCAATTTATGGGATAAATAAAATGTCTAGGTCACAATTGTAGCTGAGGATATCTGAAATGGGGTTTGAAATACATATTAGCTTTCAATATGAAAGCGAACTAAATAAACCCTTATTTATTAGACTTTGACAAACTAGACAATCTGAATTTATTTTAAGCGTCTTTTGCAGCGAATTTTTATACAAAATAATGCCTATTAATATAGGAATTAATCCTAGTGATATTTGTTTGCTGGCGTAAAGACGGCTTATAACAAAGGTCAGTCCACAAGCTACCCGAGTAGTAAAATAATAAATAAACCCTTGCAACGGTTATAATTAATGAGAGAGGATTTTAAACATAAGAAAATTTTAATTGGCTATGTGATAATGTTGGCACAAGTAAATTGAACCCCGTCTCCGGAGTGACTGCGTAAACTCTTCTTACTCTCCTTAAAAATATTTAAGGATGAATAAAAAATTGCATTGTAACTCAATTTCTGAACTTCAATTAAAGGTTTGCGCAAACATATTTTGGCTTAATTATTATGTTACAATTAAATGTATAAAATGTATTATTAAAATGATATAACACGAAACCTTTAAAAAAATAATACACAGTTAAAAAAGTAAAGGAAAGAAAGTTCTTATGTAAAGGAGTTCCTCTTACAATGGTAATGGTAATAGCACAGACATCCGAATATACAATTAGATTGGACAAGCCGCCAAGTTTATAGGCAGTCCCAGTGTCGCAATTTCTTTTCGGTGTTTACCTGTGAAAAGTTATTCTATTACTTGGTAAATTTACTGATTCATTGCGATAATGGCATGTTACATTGCACAGGATCGCATTTTGGAAAAAAACGGTAAATTCTTCTAATATTCGTGCGCCTTGACTCGTCTCACAGAGCGTAAACTGGCAACCAGTGTATGCTCGTTGAGCTTACATTTGTCGCACTTTAAACGCGGCTCGTCCCATCTCTTGTATTGGGAAATCTGTGGGTAATAGTTATACGTGTAGAGAAAACAACGAAGTAAAGTTTTACAAGCATGAATAATGTTAAACACTTAAAACTTTACCTAATATACTTTCTCTATTATTTTTAAATTACGAACGAATATTTCAAATAAATAATTAATAGTTTAACGAAGTTTGTATTCAGCGAAGTTTGTGTTTAAAGTTTAAATATTTAATTTAAGGCTTAAAGGTTCGCATGGATTTTTAGCTAAGACCTGAGTCCCACCATATTAATTATATATCCCTCTTTAAATTTCCTATTACTCGCATTTTCTCCGAGTACTTATGCCGACCTAAAAAAGGATCTTAAAACGACTGGTTTTAAAATAATGCAAACATTCTATACATAGAATACATTATTATGTGATTCTATCAAAATAAACACCTAGGTTACATAACAGTTGGTAAGAGTAATTATGATGGTGTAAAGACAAAGCGTGTTCTGCAATATCAGAAGTGCGATCAAGCCTGAGTTGACAATTTGGCACATTTTGTAACAAGCGAGGGCTCTCGTGGGGAGGGCTCTCTTATGAGGCACTGGCCTTTGTCCTCATCACAAAGAGAAAACACGTTACTGAAGGTCACTTGATAAGGAACTTCGTTACCTATCTGCGAACAGACGGATCTCGTTAGATGGTAAGGTATTGTACGCATTCACTTTTCTTTGATTGTGAGTATGAATGAAGTATGTTTCTTATAATAACTATGTGTTTACAACGTCCAAAACGGAATAAATAAGTTTCAAACAAAGTTGGTAGAGGATGTGAAACATGGATGATATTAACTGAATTGTTTTATAGAATTTATAAGATATTTAAAACTTAATATTTTTATTGATTTTTTGTATGAAAACTGTAGAAAGGTAGTTTCCAAAAATACATAAATTAGATTTTGTAAAGACTCTGACGAAATATTTCCGAGAGCTTCTTGACTTACACTATCGTTAACCAAACGCGCTAGACCGGCTTCATTAACAATTTATCACAATACAAATAAAATTAAACATAACTCTCCTTCGCCAGTCGGGTAAAACATACGACCAACGAATTAACATCTAGTTATCAAGCATATACTGCAAACGATCTAAATTCTGGCGACCTGCCAACACCCAACACGCACCTATCGTGAATGTGCCATACCAAAAGCATAACAATTGGGCTACTGAGAAAATAAAACGCTAGAACCAAAATATTCGTTTCTTTTAAGTGTTAATAATCCACGAAAACTTTACAATAATATACTCATTAACAACCCTGTAGCATGCAAATTATAAAGGATTATCCGTACAACGGATGTCGGGATGATTTTAATCGCCCGATATTATGAGATTGGAGCATCGATAAAGATTGCCTTATTAAAACCCCGCGCAATTCACAAGAGGTTTAACGTAGGGCTTAGTCAAATTACACTCGCGTGCAAGTAAATCGACTCAAGCCTCAAGTACGCATAACAAGTGATATAACTAAAAAATGCCTTATTATACCTCTATATAATGTTTTACATAATTAAAGCCTAGTAATTGAGCTTTAAAATGGTGTAAGTTGCATGAAAATCGATTCAGTAGTTTAGTAAAAAAGGTTAATGCTAATGATAATGTAAAAAATGTTGAAAATTCATACAATTTCACAGTATGGGGTTATTGTGTTTAAATGAAACAAAATGTGCGTAAGATAAAAAAATTATTCGTGTCAATATTTGGTATTCCCTCCTCTAGCTCTGATCACTGCTCTCATGCGATTCTTCATCGACCTTATCAACTTTTAAATGGATGATTGTGGTATTCGACCCCACTCTTCTACCAACGCAGTCTTGAGCTCATTGATGTTTGTCGGAGCTGGATTCCTCGCTCTAACTTTCCTTTTGAGCTCGTCCCATATGTGCTCAATGGGATTTAAATCGGGGCTGAGCGCTGGCCAATGCATAGTGTGAATTCCAACTTCGTTCAGGAAATCACGTGTGGCCCGAGCAGTGTGACATCGGGCATTGTCATGCATCAAGATGAAATTTTCCCCAATAAAGCCTTGATAAGGGACAACTTAATCCAGTAGAACATTTTCAATGTAACGATCACTGGTCAGACCTCCTCCCCGGCCTCACCCAGGAACGAAAACAAGGTCCGTTTTGCCTTCTAAGGAAATTCCAGCCCACATCATGCAAGATCCGCCACCATATGCAACGGTTTCCACAAAGCAGCACTGTGAAAACCGTTCACCGGGACGACGGTATACCCGACCTCTCCTGTTGCTGCCATGGAGACACATCCTCGTCTCATCTGTGAACAGGACTGACTGCCATTGCTCTATGCTCCAATCCAAATGTTCTCGAGCAAAGTGAAGGCGTGCTTGACGATGAGCTGTGGTCAACTTCGGGCCTGTAGCGGGTCTTTTCGGAGTAAGGTTAGCTTCTTTCAACCTTCTTCTAACTGTCCACTGACTGACAGTCACCCCGCGAACTTGACGTAGCTCCTGCTGCACATCTACGCCGGTAAGGTGTCGATTTCGGAGAGAGGTCGAGACCAAAAACCGGTCGTCACGCTCCGAGGTGCACCGGCGTCGGCTGGTATTAGGCCTCCGAGTGAAGGCACCAGTCTCTTGAAACCTTCTGTATACTCTCGAGACAGCGGACTGACTCATATTCAAACGACGAGCGACTTCTCGCTGGTTCAACCCTTCTTGCAACAGGGCAACGACTTGAGCGGCTTCTTCAGGTGTTGTATCCATAATTTTCTTCAAATGACGGCTTTAATTTGCAGAGATGTGTTCAGGTCAACGTCTAATGAGCGACTGATAAGAAAAAAACGATTACAGGGGGTTTTATAGGGGGTTGTGTCGCGCAAGTTGTGAATAGAGCGCAGAGCAGTTTACGGGAGGTTGCGTTCAGTTGCATTCTAAGTACAAGTGTTTATTTAAATTACTGATATTATGCTACCATTTGAAAGCCTAATTACTAGGCTTTAATTATGTAAAACATTATATAGAGGTAAAATAAGTCATTTTTTAGTTATATCACTTTTTATGCGCACTTGAGGCTTGAGTCGATTTACTTGCACGCAGAGTATATTGTCTGTGAATTCATTAACTTGGTATCTAGTGAATAAATATTTTTTACGTTATCGTATAGTATAAATAGACCACCACAAGATGGTTCCGAAACTGATACCTGTAGATGATACCTGTATACCTGATTGTCTATCTTTTATAAAATGCAATCTTAACAATAATTAATAAGTTCACAGATTGGTAGTTAAGATGATTCATTCCGTCAGATTTGAAATTTCCGTGCCGTGTTGAAAGAAGATGAATAATTGCTATTAAGAATTTATAATGTGATAAAAGCGTGGTGATAAAATCACTTTAAGATTTTAAATTAGATATTCCAAATGACCGATCGTCTTCATTGTAAACTACTTTAATATTTTGATAAAATGCATACCTCCTTTCGAATCTCCAAAGATCTTTTCAAGTACATTAACAAATCTATGCATTCACAGCCGTAGCGGAAAGCATAAATCATCGCAGACGCAATTAATAGCAATACTTATTGAACCTTTCCTGTTGAACGGGAATGGGGGAATTAGGAAAAGGCTTTCATCACATTACGGGCACTTCAGGCGAATTAATGGACGTCGTAAATAGATAGTCATAGGGTTTCGCCAAACACCCCTTGAATTCCAATATAGGTACTCTTGCTTAGCCCCCTACTTACGGACAGATTTTGAGGCAAACCTAATGCTGACGAGACTTATCCATAAACTAAATTGGAACATCAGATTCAGACTAAGATGCTTTTATATATGTTTGTTTTAATACAAACACGAGTTCATCGGTTGAAGACTGAACGTCCATGGACACAGACGTATAGACAAACCAACAGACAAATTTCTACGAAGGTTTTCTATTTTATTTTATCACAAGGTTTGAGATACTTACTATTTATATTTTTAATTTTTAATTTAGATTTTACAATGGGCGGCAATTAATTTAAGCATGGTAACCTTGCATCAGATGGGGAACGTCACAGATTTCCAGACAAGTACATTATTATACATGCACAATACTCACACCACATCCATTATTAATAATATTTAGAATGATGTTACACAGATTGTATTTATTATTATTGTATATGTAAGTAATATGTAGTTATTTATTTAAGTATTTTTAGCAACAACATCGTCCGTGCGCCGACTCAACCGGGCTCACTGAAAATCGCGCCAGGGTTCACTACTGTCCCTGGCTTATGCTGAGTGAGCCCGTTTGATTCAGGCATCGTAGCACATGTTGTTTCTGTGTTATTTTTTATTGTTGTTTGTTTATTTGATATGTTTTACATGTGATTGTGTTGCGGTGCACTAAATCAATAAATGTTTTCTTTCTTTCTTTTCTTTATATTAATTCATATTATTATTATATAGGTATCTTTATTGAAGGCACAGTTAGGCAACTTAAGAAAATATTCTCTGACACAAGGCCATTTATGTATTATTTATCGATTTTCAAAAAGTATATAAGTATGTTTATCCGTTGTTTAGTACCCATATTACAGGTTATTGCTTAGTTTGGGACTAGATGGCGCTGTGTGAATGTCAGTGGAGATTTATTATTCATTTATATTGGCGCATTTTAAACTAGCGGAATTAGGGCCCAGGATTGTTACCGCCATCTCTTAAAACAGTATTATTAAATTGATACGTAAGCATATTCGTACTAGAAAAGGCGAAGTAATATTATTGTAATACTGTTAGAGTTGGCGGTAACCCAGATCTACCAGCTAGTACAAGGAGAAATATTTGTTTTTACTCTGACTTCAAATTTAATGGAATGTTTTAGAAATTCAAAAATGAATATAACAAGAATCAATTTAAAATTAGTTTCTTCGAGTCGTGAAGAATGAATCAAGACGACAGAACAATGCATGTTCTATGTAAATGATAATATGTTTTACGGTATACCTTCATAAGATGAATATAATATATTATTATATATAATAATCATCCTTACAAAATTTACTTTCACACAAAACGCCAATTATCTTCATATAGGTACATTCACAATACTACAATATTAATTGCTAATTTTATGAAAAAGACTGGTGTCTGTAAATACCAGCAAGCACGTATATTACGGATTTAGTTTCTCCTCTTCGGGACTAATTGGAATAATTAAAATCATGAACGCCAAATTTAATTCAAGACACAAAATTAAGTATTTCCTGCTGAGGACCAAAACTTTTTTTAGTTTAGAACTGTGTGAACTTATCTTATATAAAATATGTTATTATAACGCTGAAAACACGTCTGATGAAAAATAGTTTCTACTCGTAATTGGGGTAAGCTACCAATAAATCATTGGATTGGGGGAGGCCTATCTCCAGCAGTGAAATTGTATGGCTTTAGTAGTTGTTCAGAGGTAGACAGTTTATGTGTGGATAGTAAACAAAAACATTGTCGGTTGTAGTTGTGATGTAAATATATCAAACTAGAATAGGATACGAGAGCTGTCTGCGCTCGCCATTTGCCGGTGAAGCTTTGAAAGCCAACAGCGTGCAGTCGAACCGAAAGAATTATAAGAAAAGTCGCCACGTTGGTTACCAAAAGAAGAGAGTTGGCACCTTTTACATACCTAGAAAATAATAAAACACACCACCTTACTTCATCCTCGCCTAATTCTTGCATCTACGAAATGTGCTGCTTATTTTACGACTGTCATCCCGAAAGGTCAAGCGGGGAATAACGGAGCATTAAGACACACGTGACATACCTTTTTGTGAAATGTCTTATTGTGCTATACCTATCTGTCTGCCAAAAGAAATACTTTATAATAAGTAAGTATAACTTTCCGCAGACATATGAGTATTATTAATGGAATGTCATAGAGCTTACGCATTTGAATGCAATTCAGAAATACGCCATAATTATAAATTATAAAAACGCGACAATACATTTCCCATTAGTTGGTTTATCTAATGGAAATAACAAAAATTCGTAACGGTGGTTATTTGAAGTATAGATACTGCTATATTATGTCGTTGAAAGTCGCACAGACACGACCATTAGAAGAGTCCAACGATAAACCATTTAACAACACGAGTGACGGGGCAACTTTTAAAACAAACTATCCTTAGGTGTAACGTATCTTCAGTAGCTAATGCGAGTTCTTCTTCCTTATTTCATTGTTTTTTGGGTCGTTTTACCGCATTAACAGTTAGTTATGTCGTTCTCTGCTAACTTATTATACCTATTGCACTTAAAATTCCTATATACTAGTCGTATAAGGTTTTGCCATTAAAAAATTGATACTTCATTGTTATTGAACTCTGTTAATACTATCATTAGAATCCGAGCTTATATAAAACCTCTTCAAATGAAGACTGATAATTTATATTAAAATTAATTATAAGCATGAGATTAACTTTTTCTAATGAAGCGTAGTTTCGGTGCGGACCTGACCTAATTTTCCAGTTAGTTTCGTATATGCCGTCCAATAATTAGGCGCAAATAGGAAAAGAAGTAGTACAGACCTTAGTTTCTTACCAAATCAGATCACGTCTATGTCTGGGTCTTTGTGAATGGCTTTCTAAGATAGAAAAGGAATCGTAATTTATGGTACAATCGATCGACCATCCTACGAGTATAACGTGTGGGACGTGGCATGGCACCTCTACCTCACAGAATGGCTATGAGCACGCTCTAACATCTTTGCGTGATATCGACTTTTTCATATACACCTCCTCTTGTTTCCTGTTTATTAACAAATAATATAATATTTTTTGTTATATACGTAGGATTGTTATGGTCTACACAGCTTATTGTCTATTATGCTCGGATCAATAGTGTAACATGCTTTGAGGTTAACTAAAATAACGTTAATTAACATCTGCTCGCAACATTTCTTTGGCTGTTTGTACATTTTGTGGGTAATCGTCCTACGCTGCGCTGGCTGGTTATTTCAATTGTTGTTTTTTCAAGAACCACCCATCCCCACTACGTACGTATTACCGTTTCAGATTGAGCACACGAAGGACTATGTACTAGACTTTGGATTAACTACCTACGTATTTCATTATTCCTAATGGAAGTAGGAGAAGTTCTACTTTTTAAGCCTATTGAAGAGACCTAGTAGACAGTAATTAATACTGAACCTCCGTTAAAGCTAGTCCTGCTCTATGAATTCTTAAATTAGCAAACCGTTCATTGTACGTGATTAAACCAAATGACAACGTTTCCCAGCAACTTCCGTTACACACGGTCCCTTGATTTAAGTAAAGGTTATCTCACGTTTCATTCGGCACGCGGCTGGCCGTCTTGATAATATACATTCCTCGAATAGCTTTGCCGTCTTTGGCATTGTGTGTAATTGTTGCCTTTGCTGAAAGCCGATCCCGCCTTCTAAGACATAATTATACATCATACAGTTTAATTGTATCGCGATACAGTTATAATTAGTAAAGTCATCAAGAAAACCATCTCCATTGTTGATTATCAGTTAAAATAGTTTTAATTTTATGTTGTAATGTATTACTAGGCGGTAGAATCGATACTGAGTCGTATACGTAGGTACCACCGCACTGCCAGATATCGTCCCGTGAAACAGGAGTGTGATGCACTTTTGTTTTCGGGATAAGACACTGTAGCTAGTATAATTACCGGGTATAAGAGACCTAACATCAATTGTCTCGGTGTCGGGCGCAGTGCGGCATTGACGGAGAATAATAACTGTCTAACAGTTGTTGGTCTCCATCAATGCCGATCTATCATGGTCAGGCGTATCACTTGCCATCAGGTGAGCGTCTTGATCGTCCTGTACACATTAACATAAAACATTTAGCAATTAAATAATTAAACTATAGGTACACAATTGAAGAAGCCTTAGCCTACTTATATGCAGAACTTCCTTTTAAGTTACCTTTTACCTGGATCTTGGTTCTATATTTATACACAATTTAAATTAACTTTTCTTCAGAAAAGCTAAAGTACACGAACCACTGACTCCAAGAGGTAATTATTTTCTGATTATATATAACGCAGGCAAATTTATGTCGATGTTTATCCATAAATGATAAATCATCAGACCGTCAATAAAATATATTTTAAACGGTTCACAAAAGCAAAAATTATATACAAACTTATATAGCTAGTATATACTACAATTAATGTTTGGGTATGAACGTACTTATATATTTATTTTCCCATTAAAAATTAGCCCTAAAGTTAAGGTTAAAAACATACCTTAATGTTTAATCTTCTAAATGTGACGACGTTAGTATATAAAGTACGTGTTAGTACATTTAGTGCTAGTATGGATTGTCGTTTCATTTTATCCGATTTTCAGGCTATACGAAACTATTGTTAGCATTAATTGTCATTGCCTAGTTATTAAACGTTTTCATGACCTTCGTATAGTGGCGCCACCTATGGAATTGTCAAATAGTGTCTACATATAAAATATTGGCGGGAAATGTGTGACAGATCGGAGGGACATAAAGCGGCGATGCATTGCTGAGCCACTAAGAATACCTCAATTAAATAATTGTAAACGTAATTAGAATAAACAAGTATTGGTACAAGAGCGTCGGTAGCGCAATGGTGTGACTGTTACCCTCCTACCGGGGACTGTGGTTCAAATCCCGCCACGTACCAATGTGTTGTCGAATTTTCGAAATTATATGTACGTTATCCGATGCTCTTACGGTGAAGGAAAACATCGTGAGGAAACCTTCACGCACGTCTGCGAAGATATTCACAGATTGTGCGTGAAGTCGTCCAATCCGCACTGGGCCCGCTTGGACGACTAAGGTCTAATCACCCTATACGGGTAGGCTCGTGCCCCTCGGTTGGGACGTATAATGAGCTGATGATGATGAAGTATTGGTACGAATTGTGTTTCACTTCTGAACCTGAGTTAATATTATAACGTGGTTCTGTTCGTTTTATATGGTTTTTATCGTTCTTTTTTCTATGGTTTTATATAGTACTATTTGATATTGATATCGTACCTAAAAGATATACCTATATCCTTAGCATTAAGAGTTAAGGTTTTTAAAGAAAATCTAATGCAATTCGTGATTATGTACAGTTTTTTTACAAAATTGCGACTTATCATTTAAAAAGTCAGACTTGACTATTAAACCATTAGTTTATACCAACTATTTTCTTATGAAATAAAGGAATCAAGCTTAATATCCACCTGATGAAATGTGATAAATGTTGTCTATTATATGGAGTTGTTTACCCACTCGTGAACAACTCCATGGCCCTTCATTGTGGACTGTTGCCTAACGATCTGGAGGGTGCAGGTTCACGTTCCGCTGTGTACCAACGAAAAAATTCATAGATCGTGAAGTCGGCCAATCCGCACTGGGCCCGCGTGGATGACTAAGGCCTATACACCCTATACGAGTATGATCGTGCCTCTCAGTGGAAACTTTATACTGAACTGCTGATGATGACGATGTTCACCCACTAATCCGCACGCTCTCGTGATGGGTTTCGACCTAAACTACCCATGACCATACTGTGTGGGAAGGACTTACAGTGGAACGTTACAGGATGATGATAATGATATGCAGTTATAAGCAGTTCGAAACTCCCAGTGCAGTTATACTTTCACCTCGTCTCTTAGATTTCCAACAATGAACCCAGCATCTCACTTTTAGCAAGCATTAAACACTTGCGCCAAATGGAGGTCAATACGTGAATTCAACAAAAACTACCGGTTAAGTCAAAAAATTTTATGAACAATACTCTAGAATCAAACAATGTTCTTACCCCGAAATATATCCGATTTATGTTTTTACGATGTTGTTTTTTACCCGCCAAATAATCAAGCGCATTCGGACTCTTAAATTTCAAGAAATTATTTCTAATATTCTAAGGTAATAATACAAAATTCGGACACAAAAGGCTAAACTATATAATAAGTCTTAAAGCAGACGCTATCAGCCCGCACTTTTATTAAAAATTCGGAATGAATAGGTATCTCTGAAACGAAATGAGTAATGAAAAATGTACTTGTATTAATGCCACGGGCAGCCCCTCTACCGAACAATTCCTTTAGTGTCATGTCAAACCCGGCGGGAAACTAAATTACGCCACTCCCTGAAAACCCGATTCTAATTGGATAATTAAGGATTGTATCCTGGTTTAGGTTTGTCACGTAATGGTACGTAGAAAAAGATACATAAATGTATAAGATTAGAAGGCAAACCTATTACCAAAGGAAGACCGAATAAGTGGTTATCTGCATAGTTACCTCAATACCAGTGTTATTTTGTCGGTCTAATAGTTATGATTAATACCTAACTAATGAGTGCGATAGGTAATGAAATTGCAGAAAAAATATCTTTACATCACAAATAGCAACTGCATTCTTTTTTGAAAAAAAAAGACCACAGATTATTTGATTACCTATGAAGTAATCAAATCAATACACAAGTAGTTAAACATCGACTCGTAGCTGATTATAGGGTCTCATTGCATTCAAAGCAGTGAATGCACAAGTACTTCAAACTTATGAAATGTGTGCTACATCTGTCATAGAGAGACGAAACGCAATCAAATCACTTCATACATAGAAGGCGCAATCATCGGATGTCAGATTGCAATTAGAGACGCGTACATCCGAGCATCGAACAGTCTGCGCTGATTGAGAGCGCTAACTGTCGAATATTCAAGAATATCGCAAGTACTACGTAAAAATTCCACATTTTCTTGTATCAAAATTCAACTTGAAACGGTATGGGAAATTAGACACCTCCCTGTAGAATTGGCCGCGTCGGGTGCCCTCTGATTACGTCGGATTTACGCGGGACGTGTTCCGCCGTGGAAGCATCCACAACGTCGGAAATGAAACCAATTACGGCGACTCACTGAAACATTAGGCCAAATATTGGAATTTAAATCGTCCCGGATCAATGAGACCCTTATACAAACGGTCGGGTTTGCGATGAATAAAAATGACGTTTTCTGAAGCATAGCGCTATTATGGAACCCTTTTTATCATAAACTAAAAACAAAAACGGTTGTTCGGGCATCGCGCCAAGGTGTAATAGCTATTCCGAAAGAAATTGAATCGGAATTATTGTATACGTTTATTCAATGCCTGAATTATAGTACCAAGACTGAAATTCAGTATATAATAATTTGTACTATGTATAAAAAATATCCTCAGGTCCGGATGGTGTATGTACCTAACATTACAAACACCATCCTAAAAATATATGTATGTATCTTACCTAAAATATAAGTATGTATCCTTTAGGTACTACGGATTCTCATCGCGGAACACATACCTACTGGGACATATATCCTTTTTTTGTTTAAACTATATTTTGTAATAGGACATTGCATATACACAATCGTTTATATTACACAACGATCGAAACCATATCTTCTCAACCATTTCATCACATGGGTCATCAAATTTTCTATATAAGTTATTCAATATATATTTTTTATTACCCATCTCAATATATTTTAATATAAGAACGTTGTAGAAATAGAAAACTACTAATATGGTTGTCAAAAAATTTAATACCATTCCTTTCACAGCGTCTTAGGCGCTGACGCGAAAGGAGCAATCTACTTGACGACTAAAAATGGAACATTTCCAATAACGCTGACGTCCTTGAAGTCCCGTGGCGGCACTATAGCGCAAGACGCTCCTTTTATCCGCGGCTACTAAGAACAGAACTTCTCACACAACTTGCCTGACACGCCAGACAGAAACGACTATTGGGACGAGAGCGCTGAGGAACTGTTACTCTCGAATTACATTAACGACACCTTTCATCCCCCGTACACTAATGTTTGGAAGAGCAATGCCAAAAGAAGCATCAATGATGCAGTGTCAAAAAACATCACATTGGTTTTGGAGAACCTTTTGAAAAACTACGAAAACTCTCAGCTCCCGACGCATGGCAAAGGTAAAGTCCAAATTCCAATTCACAATTGACAAAATTGCTTAGCTATTTGTATGAGTTTTAATTGAGACTTTTTATACAGGTTACCCAACAGTGGTGCAAACAAATATTTTGATCAGGAGCATGGGACCTGGATATGGTGAGTATACATAAGATATCATGTTCACAGAGCACCATCTAGGCCCAAACTAAGCATTTTAGCCTGGTATATGGTGATGAAACAACTGGTAAACGTACTTACTTATATACATTGTTTTGTAAATACATACATATTTTACACACACAAACTAATATAAACAGACATGTTCATGCACACAAATGTTTGTACTGCCCTGGGATCGAACCCTTGGTGTAGTAGCGTCGTAAGTTTGTTGTCTTTGTCTTAATGAACTCTATCTCAAAATATCTTTGTTAAAATAAATATTTTACGGATACCGTGAAACCGTCGAGTCATATCCCTTCTATTATAACAAACGTAGAAGTGTAAAATATAAATAAAATGGGGGTGGAAGTTTGTATGGAGCTTTCGGCAGTTTTCAAGGTAGAAAGCTAAAAATTGGTATACGGTTTACGGTTTTTATTAGTCACTAACAAAAAAGTTGTAATTATTTTTTTAGGAAATCGGCCCCCTGTGCGCGTATGGAATTTTATATGGGACTTTTCGCAATTTTCAAAGTAGGCAGCTAAATATTGACAGCAAGACGTAATATCATCAAAATATCATGTACAGCAGCGTAAAATAACATTCTGGTTTCCAGCGGAAAGTGGCAACACGGACCCCGAAATTAGCGCGAGCGAAGCTGCAGGCACAAGCTAATTGTTTGATTTTTTTTTTATTCTTTCACCGGATCTATCATGCAAAAATCTAAGTCGCTCTTTTAAACTTTTGTTACAGTTTTATTTTTATAATGTTGTCATTTACCTATGTTTCTAATTAAGAAAGATAACAATTACACTCTCGTACCTAGAACTCTTCCTATGTGACTACACATTCTTAACAAACGATCGTCTAATGTTGCATTACTAGGACATATCTTACAATTTTTCTTTTATCGTGTTCTTTTTGACCTTGAGGGTTTTTTTATCATTGATTTTAAGCTTTTAAATTGCATAAGTATTCAAAATTGTTCAACTTTGTTGAAATGTTTACAGCTTTAGGAATGTGCACAAATATCCGACTTACGAGTATGTTGAGTGTTAAATGTTTTATTACGGAAATATTTTTCCTTGCTTACGAGTATGACCGCACGATTTAAATTTTAAGGTTACATTTTATGCTGGAAGACTTAAGTACTTTGGTTTTACATTTAGGTCTTCTATAGTGTTCTCGTTAATGTTTTATGTTATCTTGGGATAAATATATCCATTCTTAATGAAGGCTTTATCTTCATTTTTATATTATTTAGTAAACCACGTGACTATTTTACCCATCTCATGGTAAGTGAAATGCCTGATCATGACAGATGCAGTGTTGCGAAAAACTAATAATTCAAAAAATTTTTAATTTTCTGTTAGCGCTACCTTGCCCCTTGTTGATTGCTAGGTATCGATCCGCGTGAAAATCATTGTGTAGCTTTTCGTTCAGCAGTCGATATATGAGGGTGCAATGGTCAACAACTGTTTTAAAAAATCCTGGTTAAACATTTCGATCGAGTTCGGCCATTGAGCAGTTCAAACATTAATAAGAATACCAACCACAGCAGTGAGTATATACATATATATGTCTAGGCGATAGAGTTGATCATAAAAAGCCTCTAGCAAAGCTATTTGAAGCTACTCGCATGCATGAACAATGTTTTATATGTATGTTTGTGCAAAAAAAAATATATAAGCACGTTTTCCACTTATTAAACTATAGTACAAGCTCCTTGCTTTAATTAGGACTAAATGGCAATGTATGAATATCTGTGAATAATAATTCTGTCATTGTTTTCAACAGGACTACTCAATGGACTGCTACTTCAGGCAATATTGGCGTGACACACGACTGTCATTCTTGGGACCCATCCGATCCCTCTCCCTCTCGATCAAGATGCTGGAGCGTATCTGGAGACCGGACACGTACTTCTACAACGGAAAACACTCATATGTCCACACTATAACCGTTCCAAATAAACTACTGCGGATCAGTCAGCATGGCGATATCCTCTATTCAATGAGGTAAGTTTATATTTAGCTCTAGATCTCATTGGTATGGCGATTTACTTATGAAGATACGCAACAAAGTGTTTTAAATACATCTTTGTCTTTTTTTAAAATGTATTTTATCAAATTAATACAGATGCAATAATTAGCACGCCCGTGCGTAGCCCGTGGGGTAAGGCCCCACGGGCTATGCAGCCAAAGTTGCTAAATTTCACTAATTAATTCTAAATGATATAACACGTTATAAAGAATACCGAAATGTATTTATTCCGAAACCAGAAAAAATATAATTGAGGTACTTACTTGTAATATAAATTAGTGCTTAATAGACGGGGCGGCGTTTTCTTCAGTGCCCAGAGGCAAAAAGTTTAAATCAGTCCCTGAAAATAACTATCAAATTGATAAGTTGGGATACCAAAATGTTGCATTACGTGGATACGTAATATATACAACATAAATCCATAAAGCATAAAATTTTGCTACTGCGCCGCTAATAAGCGATAGGTCATTTTGTTATTTCGCAAACAAAGCCCGCTGCATCACAAAGTACACAGCGGACCAATTTAAAAGGTATGATTACCCTATAAATGTTTTGTGATGGCAGGTTCATTAATATCGTAGTACTCCACAAACAAAAAGTCCCCATTTTTAATTGGAAGAGTGAAAAATGCGCGCTCCGATTACCCAAGCCTGGTATTTATTGGACGCAAATTGCCATAGGAAACTCTAAATTAACTGACTCACTCGTCTAGTGATAAATTGAGATATTAATCAAATGTGTTGAGAAAATGCTAAACGGGTTTTGGCGGTCAATTAACATTTTTGGCCGCAACGAGCTTTGCATGTTTGTAAATGCTATTGGGGGATTTTAACTGCAAAGTTTATAATTACTCCTTAAATAGATAAAGACCAGAACAAGAACTAAAGTTACTGACATATCCCGCCGGATCAGTAAGTTGTAGTGGCATTGGGCTGGTCCCGTATGTCGCGAAACCAATGGCCGTTGGAGCAGACGAGTTCTAGAGTAGAGACCGCGTCTCGGCAAGCGTAGCGTAGGACGCCCTCCGGACGCCCTCCGCGGAACCGTAAAATGGAGAAGACGTATGTCCAGCAGTGGACTGCAATAAGTTGAATAGATAGACAAAAACATGTGCCTACTGGATAAACATAATTTAGAAAATCATTTAAGGTACTTCATCAGCATGCTATCTCAGGCAATGTCTCAATCAATATCCATATCATAATTTTTTTCAAATTCTAAAGTTTGCACCAAGCGGATTCTCTCTTTGTGTGCACTTTAGTGCAGGCGAGGCTTCGCCTCTCGATATACCATACACAAATTATTATTGTGTCCTAAAAAGCTTAAACGTGTTGAACCCATGTCCTCACACAAGCCTAAAATGACTGATCTTCGGACAGTTAACTTTAACTTAATAATTACAAATAACAATCGTCAAACTCCTTTTTACCGTTGTATGAACAGTTAAATCTGAAAATAGCAACTCAAGTGCCTTTTTTAGTTCAGGCAGACATTTCGCGAGAGATAACATTGATTTTGTGGCACATTGAAGTGCGCTGAGAGGGCACGTTGACAGAGTACCTCTAATGGGTACGAGGAAGGTACGTTAGGCTTCAACTGTTATATTACTAAGGTTGTATAGTCTTGAATAGGTCTTGCCTGGTTTTCTCACCATGGCTTTTACGCATTCATTATCATTAAGGCCCGTATTCTAGAACGAGACTCATCGTTCATCTTTACTTAAATTGAGTTAGAATCAAAATCCCAATGTATATATATATATATATATATATATATATATATATATAATTGTTAGTTGATTGATTTAACAACACAACCTTATGTGATTAAGTTCTCATAATAACTAATAATTTTATTGAACCTGGTAAATAAATAATTAAACTCTCCAAACTAATCATTAGCCTGTTATATGGATACTAAACAACTGATAAACATACTTATGTACTTTTTTTGTAAATACGTATATATTATACATAGAAACACCCAGACCAATACAAACATGTCCATGCTCACAATTGTTTTTACTGCCCGGGGATCGAATCCTTGGTGTTATAGCCGATGTATAATAAAATCTTTTAATTAAGGTTAGGTATTATTATATTAATTGAAACCTCACCAACATACTGTGGACAATGATATTCTGTATATATAAAGGTAGATACGTCATCCGTGCCTAAAAAACGAACCGCCAAAGAGAATACAGTTGTAGGCTCTTTGTTTAGGTAAATGTACCTCATTCGAAATATGTGTATGTGTGCTGTCGCTGCATTCGGAACACTTTTTCGATTGTTTTGTGAGCATATCACGAATCTATACTTTTTACATCATTGACTGTGGACTAGATAATGTAAGTGTATTGTAGTCTATACATAAATTTACCTGTGTTATGTTATACTAGTCTAAAAAGTTCAACATTTTATCTAACGGAACCTATTTCGTAGATGTCAACCCTTGGAAAACGTCGTCACCCATATCACTATTGTTCAGTTGGGGAGTCGATTTTTTGTATGAAAAGTAAAATAAGCAAATACAGTGTATTAAACTGACATTATTAGTATATACAACCACCGTGATAATCGTTATTTTGGCGTATGTACTGTTTATACATTCATATGCATAAAAAAATATTTTATTTAAATATTACAAACAGATAGATGCTCTATTAGTAAAAATTTAATTAATATCTGATTATAAATGTATTATAGTAATTTTCAATTGTTTAACCTATTTTTATTTGTTATATATATATGATTAATGTATACATGTATTTATGTCATTACTAAGTGTACTACCTATTATTAATTCACATTTAGTGTTTGTTGTTTGCTTCTACCGCTTTTATCATATTTGTTTTTCCTGTTCACATTGGCCTGCTGGACGAAATCTCTTATAGAAATACGCTAGCTGAACTTTATTGTTTCTTTCCGTCTACTTAAATTGTCATGCTATGTACGAATAAATAAATAAAAGGTGTTACAAAAGTTGTTGATAGAGTAGCAGAATCGAGGTGAGGTTTTTCTTTTAGTTTCATTACTATTAATGAAACTAACTAACTTACCTTTATTTTCCCAATACGACGTCGACTAGTAACAGAGAAATACACGACCCGAGCTTTCACTTAGAGTGCAAGTTCCAATCAGCTGCTAATCGGGTTAGTAGAAGCGCGATCGCCTCCTAAACGTTGGGAGTGCCGAGCGGGAATTCTGGTACGGTTAATCTGCCTCCGGCAGTTCTGTGCTCTGCTCACCGATATTCAAAGTTGAAGATGTGCCGATGGACATTAAGTGTCTATCGTTTTCAATAGAAAATGACTTAGTGCCTTACCTCAATATTGTGCTCTCCAAAACAGACACTGCAGCCCATTGTATACTGTGACTTAGCATTTTTACGGCATTAGTCATCCACTTACCATCAAGGGGATAGCCTGCTTTATTGCTGATTTTATGAAAAAAAAACACCGAAAGGATTATATTTGTTGTGGTTTTAATTTCTAGTAACAAGGTTTTTAGCCTACTATTCTGCTGTTGTATGTTCACTCATGCCTTAGCTCCCTAGCTAGCTAAATATTATATAATATTACAATCATCTCAAAATCGGAACCTAACTCTTTACTGTGATTTTTCCTAATTCTGTATTGATTATATTTTTTTCCGTATTTATTTTATTATATTATGTTTTACATAGGAACTTCGCGTTTAATTAAATTGTTCAAATAAGTTTCCTAATTACCTATATCATTTTCTCTTGATGGCTTTAAGCTATTGCAGTATATATTTCCAATATTATTTGTACAAATATGTTAACATGACAAATAGCAACCAAAATTCCTTAATCTTAGCGTGGGCAATTTTATATACTTCTTTTACTACGAACTTATTTACTTATAAATAGAAACATGCAAGCCGGTTCTTGTGTATAATTCACGCGCAACGTTACACGCCCGATGCTTAAAGGTGGCTGGAGGCTAAACACAGAACAATACAGAATCGTGTCAGGAAGCTAACTACGAGGGAGAGAATGCACGAAACAAATAAAATGTGTCGACACTTACGGCTACTTTGTACTCTTTATGGCAGAATATGTGTAACTATACTGGATTTTCACCTAAATATACTACCATGAAGTCTAAAATATGGCGTGGCACAGATGGATGACTAAAATTTTCAGCTTATTCGTTACTTGTAACGAGCTGGAAAATGCAGTTAAGACATCGATTTTAGGGCAGTAGTTATTAACACCCACTATTCTGCACTGGCCTGAAGTGTTAGTTGTGCCTTAAACATAATTTGCACAAAGTTTATTAATACAGTTCTAAAAATAACGCTTATTTTAAACATGTCACCTTGTCACCAAGTATACCTTGCGTAAATGTAGAGTATTACTTTGTAGTTACATATTTTGTCAATTTGTTCGCAGGCTAACGATCAAAGCTAAGTGTCCGATGGAGCTTCGTAATTTTCCAATGGATCGTCAATCCTGTCCTCTTATACTTGGCAGCTGTAAGTATTTTATCAACAACCGTAACTTAAGATTTACCGCATTTCATGGCATTCGTACCAATTGCTTTTTATAGGCTTCTTTCTCTCTAATATATATGTACCTACGAATCTATATGGTAACTTTACCCTTGACAGTAGAGGTTGAAAATCCACAACATCGAACATATTACGTACGTCAAGTAGTTAAAGTGCCAATGAATTTTGCTATAATGTTAATTATTTAATTTAGAGTGTCGGTGGCGCATTTGTGTGGATTGCTGCCTTACGATCTGAAGGGGGGAGGTTCAAATCCCGCCACGTACCAATGTCTGTTTGAATTTTGTATGTATGTTTATCCGCCGCTCTTATGGTGAAAGAAAACATCGTGAGGAAACCTACTCACGCCAACGAAGAAATTCAAAGGTTGTGCGTGAAGTCCCGCGTAGACGACTAAGCCTACACATATACACCCTATACATATATAGGGTCGCGCCCTTCGGTGGGGACAATTATTTTACTTTAAATTAATAAAATTAGTATTTCTAGATGCATATTCAAACCAGCAACTAGTGTACCAGTGGCAAAACTCGGAGAGCGTGAATTTCGTTCCCGGTATGACACTTTCGCAGTTTGATCTCATCAGTTTCCCGTACAGAAACTTCACCTTTACTAGAAGAGAAGGTATGTTATAATTTATTAAATATTAGTAGAGTACACAAGGTATGTTTTTTTAATTGTTAAATGGTGTTTATTCGACAACTTCTATACTAGGCTCGCAGGCATGAATTGCAGCAGTTGAGATCTTGTGAGGCCCATTTGCCCATTTTCCCTGGGATGATACCTTTGAAAAAACGATCGATGATTTTCGCGTGTCATGTTTCCATGTATTGTAAATTGACCGAACATAGTAAACCTTTACTATGTCTAACAATTATAAGCCACCCATAAGCTCATCGCTAACTTTACCATGTATCGTATCAGACTACAAAACCTCTCGAAAGAAATGAGCAAGCAACCAACTATTGATCCATTTAGGTAACGTAAGTTTAGTCTACTCGTTAATAAAATTAGTAAGCTGTAAAAAGTTTTTTTTGTTAATTTTTATCATAAATCGTGACTATTATTTCGATTGTCCTTTTTGCTGTTGGCTTCTGATTTCCTTCAAGGCTTCATCAGGGTAAAGCTGGCTTCATCGTGCAAGAAAAGTCTTGGCTTTCTGAGCTCTAATTGTACGGAACTCTAGCTGGGCGAACTTAGTGTCGTTTTTAATATGTGACAGTTACAAGTATTAGTTACACATCTTGAGATCTTTTTTAAAATAAACAATTTGCGAAATTGTAGATATTTACTTGTATTGTCTTAAACATCCACGCCTTTATTCATACACAAGTAAATTATATTTAAATAGGAAGGTTAATAAAGCATCCCCTTTGTCTACATAGTAATTGCGAAGAAGTTATATTCATTTAGCACACGTTTGTACGTCACAAACAGAACCGGCCGGCATTATTACTTTGCCTCTACAAACAACGAGATTTTTCCCGTTGACGATGCCAATCGTAGTCTTTGACGGACTTTGGAATGCTTTGATTGATAGAAACTATTTATTGCTTTCTTGTAAGTATAATTTCTTAAATTTTGCAGATGGATGTCAAACGCTAGGGATCGGTCCGCGTGGAAATCATTAGGGGAGGCCTTCGTTCAGCAGTGGATATGTAGGCTCTAATGATGATGATGATCATTTTGCCAATGTGTTTTTCCGATTAATCGTTTTCAACCCAGTATTTGTATTAATATTTAATTTGATATACAGAATTTACCTCTGTTACAGTTACTTTATATGTTTAAACTAGCTCTGTCTTACGGTATTACCCACGGTATAAGATATTCTCCAGCAGTAAAACGTAACCTATATTTTCAAAAACAATAAGTATTTTTCTAAAATCAAAGTAGCCTAAGTCAAAAAAACGTCCCGTCAAAATCGGTCCAGCCATTTCAGAGACGACCCGGAACAAACAGAAATACAGAGAAAAAAAATGTTATTTTGACGTATTTATTTTCATATGCATAAAGAAAAAATATAATTAATAGTGTCTACCTAACATTAAATATTTACGAATATTGATAAAGTTTTGTAAATAAATTATTAAAACATTAAATTGATCTCAAAATGTTATATCTGTAGGTAGATTAAGTATTTAAATAGCATCTCTCTATTATCATTAGTGATTCAAATAACAATTCGAAAACCAGACAAAAGGATTCCTAACTTCACTTATCCTAAACAAAAGTTTTCGCCGACTCAATTATTGAAGTCACCATTACCGACTCTATTATCTTTTAATTAATAGATATGGACTATTTCCGCATAGTACCAGTCAGATAATTTGTCCATTGGTTAATAATAATCCGCAAATTTGAACTTTTTTTTTTCATTTTTAAGGAACATAGATAATTTTAAATATTGTAATATCCATAAAAAATAATTGTCATCTACCATCGTCACACTCGGAGAGTTGGTTCTACTAAGATGAATACAAGTAAAAATTCAGCACTTGATGTATTTTTATGTGATTTTATAAGAAGGTACATTTAATAATAAAAGTGCCTTACATAGTTCGATGGTAGAGTTGGTAATATTACCGTTCTGGCATAATATACATTTCTATCTGTCTATCGTAGTGTCTGGAAAGTCTAGATAGATGAAACTATCGACTGTCATCAACAAAAAGTACCTAGCGGTGTTCCTTTAACAAGGATTCAAAGTATGTCGACGAATATATGCTCCAACTTAGGTACAGTTGTATTATTGTAAATAATATAAAATAAATAAGTTGAACTTCGTTAGTTCAACTCCTAACGTAAGACTTATAAGATCGAGATATCCGTAATTATATTCCGAGCAAAACTTGAAAAATGTGTTAACGCCATCAATATTGAAGGCGGGCCGAGCTCTCGAGTCGCGCCATCTCGACTAATCACTAGCGCGCCCCTTGCTTTATCCGCTTACCGCTTAATGTGATTTCTTCATACGCGCGAGATATGAAAAGTATTACCTAAATGTGTTTGTTTATAGGACAGCCGGCGTAATATTGTTACGTTGATATAATTGTCTTATGTGTGTATTTAATAAAACATCTTAATGTAGGATTACGATACTAGTGGACTTTGGATCTTCTACACAATAATGGAGTATTTTGCCGTAATTTCCACGCGTGGAACCTATAAAAGTATATATTCCTTGCTGAAAAACCACTCGATAGATTGACCGGTGATAAACAAAAGATATATGACAAATGTATTCTAATATGTCGTCACCAGCAGATATAAAATATATAAAGGGTGCTTCTATTAATTCTTTCATTCAGGCTGCTGTAGATCAGTACATTAGTAAGTTTTCTCCAATAGGCTTTGATGGATGATCGCAATATAGTACCTAGTACTTATTATTTCTAAGTATCACAAAAGTGGATTATCGGATAGATAGCCAACAAATATTATCTTCGAGACCCTCCTACACATCAGAAAGTACGTTAAGCAGTTCGTACCGGCACCATATTTGGATGGTAGTCATTAACATCTAACAATCCACATTTGGCCTGATTTGAGCGTTACGGGCCAGTCCACAACAATGAGCCACATATATATTCCAATCACATATTATATACAACTTCATTCCCTAACCATCGAAATATGACTTATCATCACACACCACGGCAATCACTTTGCTGCGAAAATTCCATAATGTTTATCGAAAATTCCAGCGTTACGTTTCTCTCGCTTATCTCCAATCGCCAAAATAGACCTCAAATGTTTTCCTTTACAAATGTGATTTGCTTTTTTTCGCATCAGGAACACATAAAATACCATATATAAGGCAAATAGCGCGTCACACTCGGTGAAACGAAATACCTTTCACGCATCACCGATTCATGCTCGCACGGTTCGCTGGATGGCATCTCAAATGGTCAACGGTGTTCTTTCCTTTGAGTTAAACCCAGTGAATGACAACAGATCCAAAGGGTAAATATTGAACTTGGACCTTGATTTCGAAATGGGATTCTGGGACTTCATATAAGTACAATAAAAACTGTCGTCGAAATTGCACATAAAAGTGACGATTAATGATATGAAGTCCAATTACATACCTGTACATAAATGAGAGAAACTTTTGTAAAATTTCATAATTAGATACTCCAAAATACTATGTTCTTTTTCTATTCTTCTCATTATCAGTACCTTCAAGTTATTAAACTTCCAATTCCAAATAATATAGTGAGAGTTTAGTTTTAAAATATAATTGTGACGATGAATGGGTTGAACAATAAATGTAAAACGCTTATTATAACATTTACTTCATTTTAATCCTACAACTATTCCTACGATAATCTTATTATGGAATCATTTCATTAATTTTTTGTTTATATCATTTTCATTAAATAATAAAGCCTACGCTTCGTTTTCCGTTACACGGATGCCACTCGAGAACCTTTCCAGAGAAGAAGAATGGTGTAATTAAAAGAGCCAAAAAAAATTATAGATATAAGTCGTTTTGATAGATATAAAGCAAAATAAGCAAATACGAGTACCTACCTTACTACCGCACGTCAAACGATAAGTTGTTTCTAGGTGACTTCTCCGTGCTCCAAGTGTCTTTCAACCTCCAACGTCACACCGGCTACTTCCTCATTCAGGTGTATGTGCCTTGTATTCTCATCGTCGTCCTATCGTGGGTCTCTTTCTGGATACATCGCGAGGTAAGTGCTTTATTAGTGCCTTATTAGGTTAACTTTCATCATCAGCTCATTAAACGTCCCCACCGAGGGGCACGAGCCTACCCGTATAGGGTGATTAGGCCTTAGTCGTCCACGCGGGCCCAGTGCGGATTGGACGACTTCACACACAACCTTCGAATCTCTTCGCAGGTGTGCATGAAGGTTTCCTCACGATGTTTTCCTTCATCGTAAGGGCGTCGGATAGCGGATATATTTTCGAAAATTCGAAAACACATTGGTACGTGTCGGGATTTGAACCACAGCCCTCCCGGTAGGAAGGCGACACTCCACACCATTGGGCCACCGACGCTCTAAAAAGAACTTAAATATCCATAAATTTAATTCGAGACGAAATAATGTTGTAATCAGTATTTGTAAATTATAAAAATCTTATATATGCTTCATTAAATTGCTATAATCTTCTTGACAAATAGCGTTTATAGCCAAGTTTAATTAACAGAACTGACGAGCAGTACGGTTAATAATATTTATAACATGAATACCTACGAACACAAGAAAAGTTAATGATTATACATAAATTAGGGTGTATTAAAAGAAAAACTTTTGGGTAAAGCATATTTTAAAGATAACCCAAACTTGACAATTCGATGTAATAAAACATACCTCGTAGCATGCTATGAATGCTACTTGTACGAGCACTAAGTTTTTGACTCTACTTTCGTTTTCGTTACAAAAGTATATTAACAATGGCTTATATAGTCCTAAAATTTCGCAAAATTTTGTTTGCCAATTTTCAAGAATGATAGAGATAATATAATCATTAACACATTGGCGATGCTCTCATGGTATAATAATAAAGCGATTAGATCCAGTAACATCGTGCAAATCAATCTACGCCAAAAATGGGTTGTTCCTAAGAAGCTGTTTACTTGTCAGGCGACATCAGACCGCGTGGGTCTGGGCATCACTACAGTGCTGACGCTATCCACCATCAGCCTGGACTCCCGCACCGACCTGCCTAAGGTGCGGTATGCCACTGCGCTCGACTGGTTCTTACTGATGAGCTTTTTCTACTGCATAGCTACGCTCCTGGAGTTTGCTGGCGTGCATTATTTTACTAAGGTACTTTGTGTTAAACTATATTTTACCTGTAATGTAAACAGATCATTGACGATGTCTTTTGTGAAATAAAAACTTAATATTATAATTATAGATGGTTCTTCTAATTATAAAGAAAATATTTTTCATATTATTATATCGACTACATATTCCGTCATCGGACTGATTGTTTCAGGTTGGTTCTGGTGAAATAGTGATAGATGATTCCGAATGGGAGGAGCTAATAGAGGAGGTGGGCGGTGACGCATTTGCAGCACGCCAACTTGCTGTGCGCCGACGCAGTTCAGCGCGCTCCGTCACTAATTATGTAAGTTCATTTGCTGTATGAGTACTCGTATATTGTTTCGTTAAAAAGGAAATCAAAATATGTAAACAGTAATCTAATCTATTCCTTTAAAAATGATTAATAATACCCATAAAAATATGAAACGAAAATGCCAGTGTACTTGCTAACATAATTACTTGTATTAATGTCATAAAAGCAAAATCACAGTATCCATTATTTTTACCGGTTGTGTTTCACTTGCGTATCTGAACAAAGATGAAAGATTGAGGTACGCACGCAGTACACTGTTCAATATAGGTCTTCCCAAAACACATTTATCATAGAGGAGCTCCGAACAGTATCCACTTGTCCAGTGCCTCAACGTTAAAACACACACCCAGTAATACTCTGCCAAGGAATCCGTTATGAACTTAATAAGTCTAAATATTGCCATTTGCCGCAGAGCTTCTCGCTACCGGCCAACAGCAACCCAGGAGAGGAGGCCTCCCCTGGAGGAGCTGTCCGTCTCACCATGGAGCGGACCACACAAACCGAGCGTCGAGTGCCTCGCTGGCGACAGTTACTGTACTGCCTCGCTGGCGATGACCGCTACCGTCGCCAGCGGCAGGTAGAAGCTGGTAAGTAACGCTTTAGTTATCAAAGCTACAGGATACTGCCACAGAGTTTATCGCTGTCAGCTAACAGCAACTCAGGAAGGAGCCTCCTTCTAGATAGGGCGGTGTTCGTCTCATCATAGAGCTGACTATGCAATAAGTAGCCGGTGAGTAATTCTTTCATCATCTAGGCTACAGGATAATGCCGCGGAGTTTCTTGATGCTGGTTATCAGCAACTTAGAAAAGAGGCTTCTTCTGGAGCGGGCGCTGTCCATATCACTATGGAGCAGACTATACAAGTAGAGGTCGGTGAGTAATTTTTTCATCATCTAGGCTACAGGATAATGCCGCGAAGTTGCTTGATGCTGGTTATCAGCAACTTAGAGAAGAGGCTTCTTCTGGAGCAGGCGCTGTCCATATCACTATGGAGCAGACTATGCAAGTAGAGGTCGGTGATAAACGCTTTTATCATCAAAGCTACAGGATAATTCTTCTAACGAAGCTTCGAGTGCCTCACTACTGTATTTTCTCGCTGGCGATGACCGCCGTTTTGATTAAGATAGCGTTACTAACCGCTGGTAAGTAACGCTTTCATAAATCAAAAATACAGGTAAATGGCATAGTTTCTCGCTGCTAATAATAACCCAAGAATGGAGTGGACAAGCATGTTTCCACTTTTAGAGTTCCACTGCTAGTTAAAGGTCTTCTCCATTTTACGACAGATCCCTTTGCTGTGCTCAGTCAGCTCATCTTCCAATGTACTCGGTGAGTATCGATGACTGACCATTGCGGCCTGATACGTTGAATACACTAAACACCTTGAAGGTATTGGGAGATTAGTCTAGATTGCATCACGGCCAGACAAGATTGACTTTGTTGCCTAAAAATTGATGTTAAGGGTTAGAATGAGTCCCATTAAATGCCCGCTCTATAAAACCGCTATACAATATTTTTATCTTTCAACATCATTCATATTGTGCTTGTACCTATCGTACCAATAAGTCAGCTTTCAATATGTCTGCCTAATACAATACAATACTTTTTTCATCGAACTTCAGCGCACAGAAAATTATGAACAAATCAGATTCCAACTTTATTCCCCAACAATCCCGGATTCCCTTCGTGACTTCTACAAAGCTATCTTGTATTTTTATTTCGTCTTATTAATAGATAAAATAACATAGGTATTATTAAAATAATAAACAAACAGAGCACAGCAATGAAATGCAACTCGATATTAATTGCCCTACCTACTTTATTAAGGACAAGTGTCCGATAATACTTACTTTTTTTTACGTTTGTACGATTAAAAACTATCTGAATATGCCAATAAAGAAGCTTACAAAATATAGGTACGATATATTAGGGATGCCAAGTCCTAAATTGCTAACGCCGGATAAAATACGGCAAAATTCTGGACAATTGGGCAAAATTTTATCCACCAACATTTTAAAACTAACGTATCTTTTGCAACAAAAAACAAAGAGGGTTAAAAGTATATATATTACATAACACAAACTGCTGACCTTATTTATAGCTAAATAGCCCGATGTAAAAATCTGTTGATTATTTGAAAGGAAAACTTTACAACGTCTTAATTTATTTCTTTATTATAATTGGTGCCATGCGGTGCCAGAGTTTCGATCTGAATGATGATAATAATAGCTTGAGAGCGTCGGTGGCTCAATAGTGTGGACTGTCGCCTTCCTACCGGAAGGGCTGAGGTCCAAATCCCGACACGTACCAATGTGTTTTCAATTTTTCGAAATTATATGTATGTTATCCAACGCTCTTACGGTGAAGGAAAATATCGTGAGGAAACCTTCATGCACGCCTGCGAAGAAATTCAAAGGTTGTGCGTGAAGTCGTCCAATCCGCACTTGGCCCGCGTGGACGACTAAGGCCTAATCACCCTACACGGGTAGGCTCGTGCCACTCGGTGGGGACGTTTAATGAGCTGATGATGAATGATAGCTTGGCTCCTAGAAATGAAGGTTGGTAACAAGATTATCCAATATCAGATATATACCTAAATAAGATCAAACATATGCATTCTTTTGCGCGTATAATAACACATGTCCCGAATCTCATCCTCGATTTGCGAGTGGTCCTGGTACCCTGAAATACAGAGTCAATACTTAATTATTTATTGCCAAACCCCAAGTACATAAGATGTTGATGACATAAAATGTGAGACCAGTGTTTGGCACGCAATATAAGGACTAGGAGAGACGAAACATACACTTAACATTCGACCTAGTTTAGGCTCCTGATTCACACGCTTGCATATACTGTCTTATAATTTTGTAAATACATTTAAATTGCCTGCAAATTCTGATGTGTGTGGTAATAAATTATTTTTTACTTGTACCATTACAGGCAGAGGCGGCCACATCAACAGTGTGTCTCACATCGACCGAGCCGCTAGAGTCATGTTCCCAGCCTCGTTCGCACTCCTCAACTTGTTCTACTGGATGATCTACGCGTTCTCCAGCGACGATTTCGCCTGGAGTGACAACCCTATTAACACGCTGTCTCATTAGTTATTCGTATTAACGCGACCAATGGAAAGGACGAAACTTGGGGTTTCTCAAAGAGAAATGAGAAGTGAGGATAAGCATAAGAAAGTAATTGTTATCTTGCAGAGCAGTGTTGATAGAAAATGTAATTAGGTAGGGACCTCCCTAAGTTTCTTTCAATACTGTAGGTAGGACCTGTCATGAGCAGTATGTAGGTGTATCACCACAGATTTAAGAATACAAGTGTATTACCAATAGCTGAAGGAAGGTCGTTTCGTTTACTTCTTAACATAAAAAGCAAAGCGTGAACGAATCCGAAATGAAAATGCGTAACGCGTAACTACGCAAGATCACCGACTTAGCCACCTCAAAGCCCAAGTAATAGTAAGCAGTCCGCCATTAAATTTATACTGAAAAAACGAACACTATGATGGAACACGAAACTTCATGATTATCGTGGAAGATCGGAAAGCGAAAGACGTATAGAAAACAACTTATAAAAAGGACAACCTATTTAAGGTCCCATTTTTACGCAGTAGGTATTCAATGGGAGAAATTAGTATGATCGTTTATTTTAATTCTATTTAGCCAAAACTACCTACATGTGTGTCTTCTTATACATTAATTTAATTAACTAATTTTTGACTAAATAGTAGTATTTTGGAACAAAACAATAAGCTTTTGGCTTATATTACTTAAATGTTTGGCGTGGTAGGTACCTACACCAGCACCCCCATTAAGTATTAGCTGAAGTTATCATGACATTCCCAATTTTCAATATGAATAAAGCGACCTAAAGGAAATAGCAAAAGCGCTATTGCGGATTTATTTTTATGCTTATACGGACACCAAGTACTTAAAAAAAAGCATTCTCATTTAAAGGGCCCGCAACACATTTCTATGTCTTCTGGTTTTGCACATGAAGTTTATTACATTAGCAGCGGTTTACTCGATTTGCCTCCTAGGGCATAAAGTAAATATCCACTGACATTCACACAGCGCCATCTAAGTTTAGCTATATGATACTAAACAACGCATTAACAAAAATTTTTTGTGAATACATACATTTTATATAAACACCCACCAATACAAACATATGTTTGTACTGAACAGGATCGAACCCGAACCTTGATTAACGACGTCTCTAACAATTACACCACTGGGTCTCACAAAAATATAACACTAAAACGATCTATATATTTTATATCAATGGCAAAAACGTCTCATCATCATCATCGTGTAGTCGAGTTTTCTATCAATATTAGTGACTTATATTAATAAGCAATAGAGGTTCGAATAGAATAGTATCATTACATTTACTAAATCTATCATTTCTATGCGAATTATTAGTCACAAAATTCTTTGTTTATATAATTGAAGGTCGGAACCCTACTTATGTAGATGAATATTTGATACAAAATTTCCTACGTACGTATGTACCTACACTACATAATATTTAAAATACTGGTTATTTAGTAAGCCCGGTCTTCTGTAAGTATTAAAATAAGAGCCTATTTCAAATACACCACAAGATACGAACACATAACTGATGAACCACATTGATAGACAATTGGGCTTTGAGCTAACCTTGAATACCTTAAAAGGCTGGTACTGCTTGAGGAGCCCTTTGCTAGTTGTAAAAGGGCCCATTCGGTTCTTTGATCGATTAAATATATACTGCTTTTTTCCAAATTTAGTGAATAATCAGTACCTATATTATATTAAAATATATACTGTACTTTAAACAAAATTAATTACGTAAGTACCTATTGTGATCCATCTATGAAGTACCTAAGCTCATATATGTAGATTAAGAAATAAGTTTGAAGTATTTGTAAATAATATCTATTAATTAACAAAGTTAAATAAAGACAACTATTTTAGAATTCAATCTGGTTTTATTTACGGAAAGTGTTAAAAGAAACCCAACAGTTCATTGAGCAAGAACAATACATTATCGAAAACGCTACTAGTATCTAGTAGTATCTCATGATTGAAGCTTTTAAATTTCAACCAAGTTAAAACAAGTCGGTATAAACGAGTTCAAATTGCAGATCTACTATAATTCGAATATTTTCAACATTGCTATTTGAACATCCACGAAGCGATTTCGAAGCATTCACATCTAACATCTCGGTTACAATAATAAAATATGTACAAAACCATTTTGGTGTCAAATGTAGGAATTATATTTTGTAAATAGGAATGAACGGTAGGAGAAGTCTTAGTAAAATACATCATAATTTCAGAATTTGCAAACATACAGAAAACACAAGCTCACTATTAGATTAAATCTGTAAGGATCTATCAATAAGGTAAGGTACAAAAAGGTTCTGTTTGTTACACCACGTTATGTTAATTAGCTTTAGAACAACTATATTAACCACAAAACATATATTTTAATAAATAATATTGTCAATAACGAGACAGTGGGAAGATAAATGAATTTCTTTGAAAATGTTACACATGTAACGACTTAAGCATATCACAACTTTTTAGATACAAATATTATAAACATAATTGTTAAGATATCCAATTATTTTATTGTTAACCTTATTTGAAAGGAAAGGTAAAGTAAAGAAAACATTACAATTTGTTATTTTTGTATAAATAAAATATACATGATTCAAATATTTACATATTATATCACAATTGACTATAACATATCTATATATTAGATCGCACAATACAATTCTTTTAAACGTCAGAGAGCTCATTCAATAGGTATATACATACCAGATTTGGTCCAATATATGGTAAATAGTTTCATTTGATCTATTTAAAATTGTCATAATATTAATTTTTCAACTACAATAGAAAATAGACATTTCAAAGGCAAATAGTTTAAATACAAGTGGAATGTATAAGGCTTTCGTCATAAGTTGAAGATCACCATTAAGTCAGAGAACAATGCAACATTAATTACTTATAGGTAGGTTTTACAACATGTCACTCATAGATATCAAATTCCTAAGGTAGCTCGACATGCATTTTGAAATATCAGCTACAATCGAATTACAAGGATTTATGCATGTAGGCAAGTTAAGGACTGCTTACTATGTTATCGAAACTGTGCATTTTAACAATATCTACTATTTAAATGCAAGCAATGATTGTGCAACTATGTGAATTGTACTACATATTTATATTAAAAATAAATATATATTTTATGACAACGCACAAACAGATTTGGGAAACAAAAGAGTTAAACCACACTAATACATACACAACATTACGTTTATTAGTCCACACTACCATCTACAAATTTTAGTACCATGTATTCGATTACTAAATGTTCAAATAAATAAATACTATAATTAAATTTACTCTATAATATAATCTTCTATACCGCAAACGGGTAATTTAATCTACAATATACAAAATATATTTTTCCTGAAATATTTTAGATAATGTATATATTCAAATATACAAATCACTGGGTGGTCTAGTTTTTACTGAGTAATAATAGTGAAATAGACGTAATGGACATAAAAAGTTACGCCAACTAGTTCAACATTACTAGAGTAAAAAGATCGTCTAATCCTTTCAAAATTTACATTTACATTTAAAAAAACAAGACCACCGCTTAACGAAATTTCAATTGAGACTAGAGCACTGGTCACAGATATAATTAATATAGAGGCAAGGAGATTTAGCACATTTTCTAACATAACCACTACTATTTATAATCCATAATTACACATATCTACACTTACAATTAACCATAGTAATAAATTAATAATATACACTGTAGCCTTACAACACAAGAGTATTACTTCAAGCTTCATCTCCTATAATAATGCACTGCACACAATAAATAGGGGTACCTTTACAAAAATATACATTAGTGTATAAAATATAAATCACAGATTCTATGTTTCATACGATTCCCTCGCCTATTTCTTTCTTTTAACAACAAGATATACGTTCATGTCGTCTTTGCCTTTAACATAGACACTACCGCGTTGCTCGAATTCGTACCTATTGGTCAATACGGGTATGCAGGACTCGCCTACCTGTATCCGTTTCACTACCCCGGTGGAATCCATCCTAGACGCAATATTCACCGCATCGCCCCAAATATCGTAGTACAACTTGGAAGTACCTATAACCCCGGCGGTCACGTCCCCGAAATTATAACCAATCCTAAGTATGAAATCGAATTCTAACAAATCCTGATTAAAATTGTCGACTACCTTCTGCATTTCCAATGCGAAATCATCAGCTGGTACAGATGAGCGTATGGGTCACGGGAGCGGTGCCGCAAATCGGGTCGAGCCGCTCGCTGCCATAAAAGTGCTACCGATAGTTTTAATCTTCTCAACGTGCTGAAACTCGGGACGCTCGAGCAATTCGTCAAAATCGGCAATCAACTCGTTGAGCACTCTCAAGTACTCTTTACCCTTTAGATAAGACTCGTCGTACATTTCATTGAAGTTGACTATACTCGCGAATATGATACCCACATCTTATTTCTCCGAATACTTTGCGGTGTTCTTGAGTTGGTCCCCACGTGGCGCGGTATTATGTTGTGAAGCAACCAATCGGCTTGGTTCCTCATGTTTTGCACTCTGCTTATCCCGGTTCGCAACGACATTACTGTAGAAGCTTAGCCGATAACTTATTTCGAATTCCCTATTCAAAAACCATACAAGCATCAGCAACAATGCGACATCCAAATACAGTTCGTCAAATGCAGCTCGTGATGAACAGCTCGCGCGTGATCGTGCTCTGCGCTGTTATTAAAAACCAATACTCCGAAGAGTTGTTTTTACATTGTAAACAAAACTTGACATATTGTTATTTAACTTCGGATCTATAATATCACCAATAAATTGAGTATTTGCATCGTGACAGCCGAGCACGGCCAAAAACAGAAACAAGCCGGCGTAGATCGTCACAAGAGTATTTTTAATGAGCCAGCACATCTGAGTGAAGTTGCAAAAGTGTACAATACTCAAGCACAATAGGTATACGTAGAAAGACTGGTCGCCTTTTAGGATCACCATAGTCGTATTAAAACACGAGAAGTTTATAAGGACGGCTAAAATTGGTAAACTGATCAAAAGACTGCCACATAAATGCCATGGGTACCAATTGGTCAATTTCCTAAATATTTTTACAGACTTCTCAATTGTGTCAGTCATTTGAGGGTTGTTTTTCATCTTCCATTTAATATAATGCCTGTAGATACAGAACGAAATGGCTATCAGTTCGAGTAATGCCAATAAGACGAACCATGCAATCGAATGTCGCCACTCTCCATATAAAATAAATACTGAAATTGTTACGGCGAAGAATATAATTGTAGAAACAAGAATATCTAGAGCGGTATTGAATCTGGAAGTGGTCAGTGTGGGCGGAAAGTCTTCGCTGTCGTCGCTCCTGTGTGCTTTGTCCCTATAGTGGCTTTCCATTTCATCAGACTTGAAGTAGAGGCTGAACCTGTTGAGTGGTCTTTGGACGAAATAGTTGATGCCTGACCTCGCATTGTCTTGGACGCATCTTATGAGTTGTAGGTCGGATTGTTTTCTGAGTTTCTGCAGTGAGTTGACTTGTTGCTCGTTGAGTGGCGGCGGGAGGCGAGCCCTTCCAGGAAGTTCGTTCAGCGAAGATTGACTCGACGTGTAGTAACCAGACACTCGGTGCTGCATTATATCAACTTGAGACGTCGCGAGCGCCGCATGGTTCAGTGCAAAAATCTGTAGGCAAAGACACAAGATATTCCACAATTAGTATTTCTGATCACATCACATAGCTCCAACTACAACTTTGGCGACCCATGTGGTGTAATGTCCGCTTTTACACCAAGGGTAATGAGTTCAATCCCCGTGCCGTGAAACATTTGTGTGCATAATAATATATCTTCGTATTGTTCTAATCTCTGGACCAATACAAACAGTCATGTTCATGAAACATTCAGGTGTTTATCATCATCAGCTCATTAAACGTCCCCACCGAGGGGCACGAGCCTTCCCGTATAGGGTCTTCCACGCGGGCCCAGTGCGGATTGGACGACTTCACACACTACCTTCGAATCTCTTCGCAGCGTGCATGAAGGTTTCCTCACGATGTTTTCCTTCACCGTAAGAGCGTCGATAACGTACATATATTTCGAAAATTCGAAAACACATTGGTACATGTCGGGATTTGAACCTCAGCCCTCCCGGTAGGAAGACAACAGTCCACACCATTAAGCCACCGACGCTCAACGCTCAACGCTTCAGGTGTTTATATGTATAATAACATGCTTTTTTGGTTGAAATGTTGACGCTATTGTTATGTCGCTACTTCAATCTCAATTATGTGCAGTAAAATTTATCATAGTTTTATGTAACATTGACTATTCGAGAAGCGATCAAGATGTGAAATGTATAGTTTCTTTGTTCTCTTACGAACAATAAAAGTATTACCCAGTAGTTGGCTTCTTTTCTGTATTATCCCATATCAAAGATGGTTATAGAGGCTGATGAGATCACAAAACAGAGTAATTTTCAAACATTACACGCCAGTTCCATATAGGACCGATCAAAATAAAACCTTGGAGCCAACCTTTAGTTTGATTATACCCGAGCGTACATAACGCATTAGAAAAATACAGCAACACGTGATAAATGTTTTACGACCGAATATTCTAGTAGTTGAATATAAGGTATTATCTAGGCAATTAATGTGTTAGTTAATTAAAATGTTTCTTTTCGTTGATATGACAGGTTTCATCGAAAGGTCTTTTGCTGTTTGGCGATGACGGCCTACACAGATTCACCGGGCAAGGGAGTAACGCATTTGACTTTCAGCGTTAACATTCGCACTGCGATACTGTGGAATCAATTTTTTAATGTAAAAAATGTACAGGACGCTCACCTGGTAAGTGATACGCCTGACCACGACAGCGGCATTGAGACCAACAACTGATAGACGGTTATTATCCTCCATCAATGCCCCACTGTGCCCGTCACCCGAGACAGCAGATGTTGGGTCTCTTTTACCCGGTAATTTTAGTTCTAGCTACAGTGTCCTCATTCCGAAACACCAAAAGACAAAACACATCTATTTCATGGGATATATGGCACTGCAGTGGTGCGACGACCACCTAACTGATTGCCAGCTTATGTGCTTCCCGAAGTATACAATTTGGGTATCTTCAAGCTAAGATTACTCTTATGTTTATGTTTTTAGGTCACTGTGCCTTATTCTTCCTATCGTCAATGTTTGACACCAAACAAAGCGTAGTCAAACACTGGCCCATACAATATTAAAAAACTTAAGGCTTTGCAGGAAAGGTAAGCTTACTCAGTATATGTTAGGAAAGAGAAGCAACCCGGTACATGCCGGTAATGCGAATAGGGCTTAACCTACAGGAAGCCATGACGGGGAGTTGAAATTAGGTCTTTAGAAGTTCTGTGATCAAAAAAAATTCTATTGTGATCGGGTCGATAAAAAAATTGCGATTAAAATATTGGTAATGTTTAACAACATTTTTAGATATAATGCGCTAGAATAATATCAAGAATGAAATTGACTTTTGTCAAGATTCAAGATTTAGGCCCGTATTCTAGAACAAGACTCAACGTTGATCTTTACTTAAATTGAGTAAGTTCTAGAATACGGCCTAAAGTATAAATTGTCTGTTATATGTAAATACGAAAAATTTTGAATCAGCAATCAATTTAAAGCGATATCCAACTCAAAACAATGGTGCAGTACAACGAAACATATCACAAGTTCTGTTATGGTCGCATATCTTACCTACCTAAAGTAAAACGATATCTGTTTGTCAATAACTGAACGTTTTCTGAACTGAACTGACCATTCACAAATTGTCTTGTCAAGTTCAGACGTCCGATTTTCCCTCGCCCTTGTCCTATATTCACACTCGACACTGGGCTATCAATAGAACTCATAGATAACATAAATATAGATTCGGTGATTCATTGTTTATTAAATAAAATAGTAAAGTTGCCATAGAAACTACACTTTCTTCTTTGACTTTAACAATTTAACACCATCTATAAGCATGATGAAAACCTCCACCAAAATGTTCAAAGCTAAGATGTTTGTATTTAAATATATGTTTCTAAAACAACTGTTCACGAAATATAAGAAAAAATAAATAATTTATTATTTTTAGACATTGCAACACAAACAGAACAGAATTTATTAAAACAAAATAGAGAAACATAAAAATAAAAGTATTAACAAGACCAGATAGACCATATTATAACTTTTCCTACATAAAATTGTATTTTTAAATGTTTAATGGAAAAATGAAAAAATGCGTCGGTGGCTCAATGGTGGACTGTCGCCCTCCTACCGGGAAAGCTGAGGTGCAAATTCCGCCACAAACCAATGTGTTTCCGAATTTTCGAAATATATATGTACGTTACCCGCTCTTACGGTGAAGGAAAACATCGTGAGGAATCCTGCGCACGCCTGCGAAGGGATTCAATGGTTGTGCGTGAAGTCGTCCAACCCCCACTGAGCCCGCGTGGACGACTAAGGCATAAACACCCAATACGGGTAGGCTCGTGCCCCTCGGTTGGGACGTTTAATGAGCTGATGATGATGAATCGAAAAATACTTAAGTTTTTTTTACCATACCCGCAAAGGGTCACTAAATTGTACGTACCTAACTCAATAAATAATATTGTTTCCTATCATTAAAATGGTCATCAGAATATTGTTTACTAGCATTAAAATGCGCAGAAGGCCGCCATTTATATATTTCACGAATCGTACTATAATACTGACCTGCTGCTGTATACTGGATCGGCGACTAGTACTCCGTATTCCCGAGTCCTTTCGGCTATTCACCGAAGGGCACAAGCTGACGGCGTCGTCCAACGGCCGCACAGGAGCCGCGGGCAACGGCAAGTTCAGCCGCTTGTCTTTAGGCCGCATCAGGTCACACTGGGTCGTGATAGTGGAACTCCTCGCCCTGCTAACCGGTACCTGTGGGAAGGCTTTATTTTCTAACTTTTTTTTTGAGACATGTGAACGAAACGGTCAACTCGATCACCTGGTAAGTGATACGCATGACCATAATAGTGTAGTGTTGAAAAATTAATGGTAGTAGGTATTTATAATTTTCCCATCCAGCCCTGCGCCTGTCACCCGAGACGACAAATGTGAGGTCTCTCATATCCGAAAATTTCAACTAGCTACCGTGCCCTCATCCCGAACACAGAGCAGAAGTGCATAACACTCTTATTTTACAGTACGACATCTAGAACGGCGATTTGCTGTTATCAACAGCACTTAATTGGACAAAAACGTAAATAATTTATTGTTTTTGCAATTAGTGTCACTCATTTTGCATACCCTACTCATAACCTCTGTACTCGCCACTGCTCTGCGGTGGTACCTACCTAGACGATTCAGTACCAAGTCATCTAATATAGTACTGTTAGCCGCAGATTTGCAGGGCAAGTGGCGGGCGCAGATTGCTCTAAGCCTTAAAAATCTACTGAGCCTAAGAGCATCCAGAGCAGGACTCGGACCTCGGCTTAGGGCGTTGCGGGGAGGGGGTGACCTAGTATAAGTTTGGGGGGTGAAATGTTATATGACATCACTGCGTATGCGATACCTAACGTCAGTCGTCTAGGGTGACAGGCTCAGCCTAGCTCAACTCGTCCCAGAGTGGGACTCTAACGGGGGGAACCGTTACAGTTCCACTCTGGGACGCTCTTAGGCTCGTGTAAATTTGAAGGCTGAGAGACACCTGCGTTCGCCAATTGCCCGGTGAAGCTGTAAAGGCCATCTGCGGCCAACAGCAGTAGTCAGGTCGAAAAAAACAAAAAAAGACAGGCTCAGGGCAGAGTTGACAGTGTCTGGTAATATAAACCGTCATAGTCCTTCAATAACTCCACTCAAGGGCAGGCGTGTCACTTCATAACATAAATAGTGGGACTAGCTTGGAATATGTGTCTCCGCAAACAATATATTATGTATTGCGTCTATTCGTCTTCGCGCAGATAATATAATAGAAAAATATGATTATTTTAATTGTTGCCATATTTTATGCACATGATGTTTATTTTTATGAGGTAAATAAAGCTGGAGTAAAAACGTTGGTACTTAATTTATTGCCCAGGTTCTAAAATTTATTTTTACCCTAATAAAAAATACATTTAGGTTTATCCGATCTTGTTTAATGTAATCAGCGAAAACAAAACAACCAACAGTTATTCAAAGCGTCATAGTTCGGCGTTTATCGTTTCAATTTGACGATCACGCCTCCGTTTTTGATACACACAAACACAGCGAGCACACTTTCAATACACTGATATGAATAATCTATTCAGTTAATATAAATAATGATACATCTTCAAGTGTTTTTGTATCATGAAACAACTGCGACAAATTAATTATTCACTCAAGGTAAATAACCCAGTCGTTAGACGCAAAAAACGTGACCCAAATGGATGATAAAAACATTTGCCTTCTGTATATGTATGTATGTAGGCATTTTTCTATTATGAAGGCATTAATTGTTACTTGTGCTGTCAATGATAAATCATTCAGGTATTTGTTTTCTGAGACATCCAGGGACCAACTAATAAACATCTATACTCTTTACATCTATTAAAATTGAAGAATCTGTTTGAAATAATGTATATACGCCAAAATATTTTTTTTAAAGATTTGTGTTCGTCTGTTCAGGGTAATATCTGAATTGGCTGGACAGATTTGTACAAGACTTTTTGGCAGGAAGTTGATGCAATAATTATAAACTTAGCCTACCATTATTTTCGAAAAAAACCTTTTTATATTGGAAACAAAGTAATGAAGTTTCGCGTTACGGCCGCGCGCTTTAACGTGGCGTTAACGCCTAACAAAGGGATATTAGGTTATATTTTACTGCGGGAGAATATCTTAAACCGCCGGTAATACCGCGGGGCACAGCTTGTATGATATAAAATTCATAACAGGGTAGTTGAAGAGCATTTTCCACATCCTTCAGGTCAATCATTAGAGATTGGTAAAATTGTCTTTATTCAATGTCTGTGAAATGCACTGTAATGGATTTGAAGACAATCGTACTTTAACTCAGTAACCGGGGAACTGATCCAAATTGGATCTGTCGTTAGACGAAAGTTCAAATAATTTAGGCTCACAGAATTGCAAAATGATTTCCAAAAATCTTAAACCACATACCTCAATATTATTATGCGGCCGGCCGTACTGCGATCTGTAGCTACTGCTTCTTGCAAATGGGGACATGTTACTCCGAGATTGGCTCAGATAGGATCGGATGTCGATGATCTCCCTGTCGAAGGCACCCGCGGCAATGACGGGCGGAATGTTCAGCTTACTACTACTTTGAACTGGCCTGGTGACTTTATTGTCTTGAGATTCTATCACTATAGGCACTTGTTGGTAACCATTGTTCGACTGTACGGCGCCATCACCTCTCTCCAGAAACTGTATTGTCTTATCATGGTACTCTTTTTTAATCTCGTGCAATGGAGTATCAGAATGTTTACGCAAAAATCTCGGCACTTTCCAATTTTTCAATTTATTAGTATACTTCCCGTAGCTGCCTGCAATATTGAAATTAACGACAACTTAATTGTTGCACTAGATAATAATGGCGTTGTATAATAGATAAGACTTTGTTGCGAGAATTGTTAAGAAAAAGTATTAGCATCACATTTGTAATACAAAGTACCAACAAACATCAGTACCTCACGCCTAAAATATCACGTTTAGCGAGTTATCACTCGTTTATTTTTTGTTTGCGCAGTAAAGTAGTTGTATTAAAAAATATGATGTATGATGATTTATTGTAAATAAATGGTGATTCCATATAACTGTATGTATGTATTTATATATTACCATCGGAACTAAATAAATTGAATGTTTCCGTTCGGAGCTTATAAAATGATATACATCACCTTCAAGTAATGAAGAGTCATATTATCATGTTATCGTACTTGCGCCTCGTTCCGCTGATAATATGACTTTTCCACAGTTCAAATCATTACATATCAGCGTGGTTAAGTAAACAAACGAAACCGATATAGAGTTTACACCAACACAAAATCTTGTAATGCACACACGAGATGAGTTATTGCAGTCCGCGGCTAATCTCGTGTGCGCGCTCTGATGAATCATTCTATCAATCTTCCCTCCGTATTCTGTTTAATGTCAAGGCGGTACACGAAAGCTTGCTTTCTTTGTAACACAAAATAAATATATTCAAAACTGTCTTCATTAACTTACCAACAGATGTCGGACTTTTCGATGCATTATCATTCCTTTCAATGTAACATTTGTCCCGTTTCTCGTCCAATTCAACGTCCGAATCCAATATACTGGGCAGTGAACTAGCTTTTGCACGAAAATAGGACGGGTTCGGTGATAAAAAATTGCTTACATCTGGCACCCTTGAATTGTGCTTCTCATTTCTTGTGTCAATCTCCCTGGGTACAGTGGGTGGGGAGTGGGTAAACGAGAGTGCGGATTGTGGGGAAACCGCAGGGGATATGATCAGGCGTAAATTTATAGGATTACATGGTGTGTGACTCTGGTCATGATCGTACGGGGGAGTACAGCTGGCGACCTTCAATGAAGTAGGTTTTGTGACCTAAACACAGGAAAACATAGCACATTTACTGCAAATAAACATCAAACAACACAAGGGTGTGTACACATTAATCATATGACTCACCGAAAACTTCCTCTCCTTCCTCTAGCACGTAAGACCCGCCCAGAAATCTGCTAGTCTCTTCAGATATATGGACGCGACCCGGTTTTCCGCTGGACTCCATTTTGTTCGCCAGTGTGACGTCATTGCTCCACACATCGAATTTGAACCTTCTAGTACCGACTATACCACACAGTACCGTGCCAGTGTGTACACCTACCCTCATGTTTACACCTTCGCCACGCTCTCTGTCAAAATCTTGGATTGCGTCAATCATACCTTTAAGAAACAAATTCATTGTATTCCTTCAGAAGCACAATCTTAACCATTAAATTTTCTGTTAAATTCTGTATTGTGGTACAATAGAGGATAAGCTCAGTAAACATATGAGTAGAATGTCATCACAAATACTTTACAAACAATTTGGCATAACAAAAACATATATGAATTTGAGAATTTTATAACTATTTCAAAGTTTAAGAAAACATCATGCATGTATTTATAAAGGTTCCTAGGGTATCATAGCTTTGTCAGCAAATATACAACAAATATCCCAACATGCCACTTTTTATCTGTTACATTGATGATACAATGATTTATGAATGCACAAAATTGTAGTGTGAAAAAGATTATCTTACCTAATCCCATTTCAACACAGCATGTCGCATGATCTGGTCTAGGCTCTGGACAACCAGATACACAATAATAACAGTCTCCTAATGTTGAAATCTTTTCACATCCATGAATTTGACAAAGCTCATCAAACTTCTCAAACAGATCATTCAATATATTAACTAATTCATCAGCACCTTTGTTACTTGACATTCTTGTAAAACCAACAATGTCAGCAAATAGAATACTAACATTATCCATTGAGCTCATGTTAAATGGTCTAAATAAAGATTTTATGTCCGAAGCTCCTGGATTGGATATTCTTGGACTGAGAGGATCATGTGGCTTAAGGTAAGTCTCTGTATCTAAAACTTGTTCCTCCATCAACCAACTTGCTAACTTTGGTGGCATGACAGAATGTATCATTTTCTCTTTCAATTGTTTCTCCATTTCAAGTTGCCTTCTCACCAGCAAACTTTGACCTACTTTCATAAATGTACCACGCATTCTTACAAATGTCATTAAATATATATGTACACCTATAATGTGCACACACAAGTGCAACAACACTCTTACAAACATTCCAGGGCTCTGCCATTGTTGTTCTCTCAGATGTAATAAAATATTTAAAACTTCAAACACAATAGAGTACAGCAAGCCAATAATAACACAGGCATAGAGTGGCAATGGGGTCAAGGTGTATATGATCAGCAGGATCTCAATGCACATAGAAAAATGCCCAGACTGACTTATGTCCGCAGCCTGAGAGGACTCTTCATCTAGCTGGTGGTTAATGTCACCAGTGACAGGCTTAGAGTACATAAAGCAAGTGCCATTATCAGTGACAGTTTAAATGTATACACTTTATAAATTATTGTAAATAAATAACTGCATACTAATGTAAGAGTACCCCAGAAACATGCACTCAGAAGCCATTCACTGTTACACCATTCAAGCCAAGACCACAAGTAGACAAACCAGGATATAGAAAATATTAAAATGTATAAAAGTGCAAATCTGAAAAGGAAAAAAATAACAACATCAAATATACTCAACTGTAAAATCTAAAACAATCAAAGACATGCATAAATTACGAAATGGATAAAGCATACTGCAATATTCACCTGAATCTTAATCTTATTTGTTTAAAGGAACTGCTTCGGTATTGGCCTTCAAGTATTTCAGAATCGAATCGTGGATTCCACCATGTTCCAGGAGCTGCCCTCTCAAAAGCAATAGGTATAGCTATTCCACAACAGTTGGTGGTGGAATTATTATGTGCCAGATATGCCTGCACATGGGGGGCCAACCGTATCTGTGCATCTTCAGCCTCTGAGCATTCGGCATCATGCTTCCCGTCATACTGTTGCGAGCCATCGCTGCAGCTAACACATCCACTTGGTGCACTCATTGTTACTCAGCTCATGAATATCACCTTCCAGCATTTTGTTTACAAATACCATTGCTAGGCTATTAAAAGATTTGACATTGAGTAAGTAAGCAGTTGGGAGATATGAACTTAGAATTATAATAGTAGAATAGCATGGTAAAAAAGAGCGTCGGTGGCTCAATGGTGTGGACTGTCGCCCTCCTACCGGGAGGGCTGAGGTTCAAATCCCGACACGTACCAATGTGTTATCGAATTTTCGAAAATATATGTACGTTATCCGACGCTCTTACGGTGAAGGAAAACATCGTGAGGAAACCCTCACAGGAGGTTGTGTGTGAAGTCGTCCAATCCGCAATGGGCCCGCGTGGACGACTAAGGCCTAATCACCCTATACGGGGAGGCTCGTGCCCCTCGATGGGGACGTTTAATGAGCTGATGATGATGATGATGATGATGATGGTAAAAAAACCCCAACGTTTTTTATTTTAATACAAATTGCTAAGTTGCAGTGATAATAAAAATATATAAATTATCAAGGACATGTGATGATTCTGTCTCCATTTCATTAGAAACTTATAATCTATTCAATAATACTATAGTTATCAAATTTTTGGAATACAAAAACAGAATCGAAAATACTAAAATATTTTTTTAACACCTCTTGAAGGACATTCTTCACAGTTCATTTCACTTTTATGGTTCACTTTGATGTGTAATTTGTACTAGCGTAAAAGTTCGATACATTTATTTTAACGATTTATCGAAGTTATTCGAGAAAATTTAAAATTCAATAATACGTACCATAAATAATTATTTATACACTGTAAATAACTGAATTTCAGGCGTCACTGATAACTATTGCGCTAGAAATCTTAGACTAAAGCGAATGGATCATTTGATTTTATTACTAATAAAGCAATTAATTATATATTTCTCAATAAAAAAGAGAAAAACCAGACATAGTAAAAAATATGACTAGAAAATGTGGATTGGATATTTGTTGTCTGTCAGCTCAGTGGATCACTCACTCACAGATGTACTAACTAGGGATGTAATCGCTACTGCGATACTTGCGCTAGTTCACCGCACAAACAGGAAACGCCATTTATTAACGCGTTAAGTACAGGTGTAGCCACGACCTAAACTTTATATTTTACAGTTGAAGAATCACGTTAAAAGTTTTAACTTTGTGAAAGAAGCTGTTGGCACCCAATATTTTTATTTTCTAGGGTAATGCCTCAATGGCACCTGGATCAGTAGTTATAAAACACAGAAAATATGTGAATTCTTGTAAGCATTAAAAGTACGCCAAGTTTAATATTCATTTATTATATTACTGACACACAAATTTATGAAATAAATTAAATGATGCTTTCAACAAAAGGAAATGATTATTATTCCTTCTTTGTTTGCGGTTCATCTTTAGATTGTATTGTGCCATGGAACAGGGCAGTTCCGTGTGGAAATCTTAAGGGAAGCCTTTTCCCAGCAGTTACTGTTCATACTGTGATAAGTGACGATATTATAACCTTTTTTAGCTTCCTGTTAGGGTACATAAAACTTATGCCTTAAGTGATGTATGCATCTTTCACACATCATCATTATGGTTAACATTATTCATCATCATGTTATTCACTAATTTCTACATTAATTAAACAAAAAATACTCACTAATGACGAGGCAGTATCATGTGACCTTAGGCTGTTCCTTATAGGATGAATAAAAAACAAAAGGGACAAATGCCAATGTCATATGACGTCAATATCCTAAATGGTTTTTTTACAATTTGTTTTTATTATTCTAGTTAATAAATAAAATTTTAGAGTTAAAATGTATTTCGGTTTCATTTGTTTTTATTGTTTTACTATTCCATTTATATTTGGAAAAAGTTTATCCACACTCAACGGTGAGACTACACAGTTACCGCATAATAATATTACGGTGGAATTATCCAAGAAAGAGTTTAATGATACTAAACTTACTTTGATAACCGAGGGTGGATCTGTCGAACCAGAAGGATCTTCTATTTCTTTGCCTAAAGAAAATCATTCGAATTTAATTAACTTGGATAAAGAAATCGGGAAAACCAAGGGGAAGTCCATAGTTCCTCGTAAAGGAGTAGTATACAACCCTGTTGAGGACAATGTATCGTCATCAAATTCTAGTAAGGAGAGAATTGATACCAACATTGACTCCAAAATATCGCATGCCACAGTCTTATCAACAGTTCATGAAGATATTCCATTGAAGCTTTCCACAAAAGCAGATATATTAACAAATGTTACTAAAAAAACTACACAGCTTCATTTAAATATCACATCACCTGTACTGCCACCACCTAAAAAGCCACTTGTGTTGTCAGCTGAGGCAATAAGTGAAACTGACAGAAAAGCTCAAGCTGAAAAAGGAAGGATAGAATCATCCTCAAAATCCATAGTTTCTGATCAACTTCCTTCACCTAAAGGGAAGCTTGAATCCACAGTTCGAAGCAGTCATCCAGGAATGGTAATGCCTATTGTAATAACAATGTTAGTAGTGCCAATGTTTGCAGTCCTTGGATATATGGCTCTTCGCCGTGGGCAGGAAGCTTGGAAGAACAGACATTATAAGAGAATGGACTTTCTGATGTATGTATAATGATTGAGATTCAAGATTGATAAATCAAGTAATGTGCATTTTCAGATGATGACCCTGAATATGTGGCATTACAATATTGTGATAAATTTTATATACTACCATTTTAAGATACAAAGAGATTGAACTATTTTTTATGTGCTGGAGTAACTAATTCCAATGAAATTAAACAATTAGAAGAATATATTTTTGTAGTAATTCAGGTATGGTAAAAGAGGACAATATTGTAGTTTATATATTAAAATACATGATTTTTATTGTTTTGAAAAATACATGTTTTTTTTTGTTATTGTTTTGTACCATAATATAAATGTTAAAAAGCCAGATAGCAATAATTTGGTGCTAGAAGATGTGCCTTGTTGAAACATAGTGATAATGTGTTGATTAAAACATTTTTATGGAACATATGAAATTGTTGAATACTTTTAAAGTTTAGTATTTTGGAGCACATAATTATGTATCATAATTACAAATAGATAAGAAACATTTCGCCATAAATATTATTCAATTGGCTACTTGATAGATGATACTCTTGGCCACTGTATGTTTTAGTGGGAATAAGTTGAAAATATATTGCTTATCATTTGAGCAAAAACTTATTTAGGAAGCATAATTATTTTTTTGTGATTTTTTGAGAGAAACTGCCTTGTATGTCTATTGATCATTTTCAATAATGATAGCCTTTTATAAAAATATTGTCTGATACATGTGTTAGGTAATTTATGTGCTTAAAGCAATAAATGTCTTCCAAATAATTAATGTCTCAATTTTGACATAATTATTTCCTATCTTTATAAATTTTGATATAGTAATTTATTTCTTATTATCATTTACTTGAAATTTATTAGATTTTTAAGAAATATTTAAGAAAACTACAAAATCTCTAGTTACCATCTTAAAATATAGAAAAGTTTTTTATTAAGTTTTTAACAATTTTTCATGCACATATTTCTATTCAAGAAATTGTCTGAAGTATTGTAACATATTTGCATTGTGTGAAACAACTTCTCTATTTATTTAATTGTTTTAATCACTGTATTTCTAGAAGTTTACTTCTTTGCACTACATTTATAATTAATTCGATAAATCTTGTAACTAATAAAAAAATGTTGTTAATAAATGTACACAACTATTATTGAAGTTTTGATTATTTTTTTCATACATCATTAGTTCATTTAACATCTCCACCGAGGGGCACAAGCCTACCCTTAAGGGTGTTTAGGCCTTAATCGTCCACACGGGGCCCAGTGCGGATTGGCTGACTTAGTTTGGTATCCTCACGATGTTTTGCTACACCGTAAGAGCATTCGAAATTTGGGAATTTCGAAAGCACATTGGTACATAGCGGGATTTGAACCTGCACCCTCCAGATTGGAAGGCAACAGTCCACACCACAGAGCTACCGACACACGTTATTTCATACAATGTCATGCTAACATGTTATTCAATTATGGTGAAATTTTTGTTAAGTTCCCTATGGAACAAGTGTTTTCTGCTCCATTATAGATTTCTTGTCGCCGCAAGTTCTAACTAAACTTTTTTCACTTGTTCAATATTATAGAAAGAAAAGCCGTTATTGGAAAACACAACACAAAATATTAATTAGTATGAAGAACAACAGGAAAATAAACAAAATATTTATAATGGATGTATAGGTATTTGTTTCCTGATTAGTATAGGAAGAGAAGTGAGCACACTTTAGTTGTTAACATGACATAATGATGTTAAATTATTTAACCTAATTTAATTAATGTTAGGTGTGTTAAGTACTCTTATTTTGTTGAATGAAAAAAAAAATATATATAATGTCAAAACACTAGGAAATTGCCATCTCAACTTGTCTCTTACTTCAATGTTTCCGCTATTTAACCTTGAGTAAATTACTCGTCATCTCGTCGGAAAAAGCGCGTAAAGGTTCTCAGAACACACGCAACAATTCAAGACCGCGAAATTCCGTCTTCGCCGGCGGGGGACTTCGTCGCGAGTCCCTGTAGGTTCGACCGGTCCCTATTCGCGCTACCAGCACGTGCCCAGTCGTTTTTCTCCCCAAACCTATACTAAGTTACCTAGACCCCCGCTGCAACGCCCTAAGCTGAGGTTGCTGTGTTGGGTAAAAGCCCAGCTTGCAAGATCGGGCCCTGAGTGACGTTACAGAATCTTAGGTAATCGATCGATAGTGTCCATCTGGTTAAAAAAACACTACGCTGGTTTCTTAATCTAGGTAACGGAAGAGATGTTTGCTTTTTGCATATCAATATCAACAGAAGACACTCAAATGATGACCTGTGCTGTGCAAATAGCACAGCACAAAGGCGGCAGACTCCTAAAGGTGGCGAATACGATCCGCGTACGTACCCGGTCGTCCACCCTCAGGATCTTTGCATATTTGTTTTGGGCTGAGAGCCATCTGCGTTCGCCAATTGTCCATTGAAGCTGTGAAGGCCACCTGCGGCTAACAGCGATATCATTCCGAAAAAGAGGTGGGGTAGGGGGTGTTATGAATCCCCGAGTTACGAACAGCAGCCATAAAAAAAACTACAACTGGCGACGTATAACGGACGCACGCTACGGCTGGATTTACACCTCTCCGAACTAGAAGAGTTAAGCCTAATTAACTGGGTCAAATAGAGTTATCAGAAGTCCGAAGAGAGGGGGAGGACACGATAACCGTGGACTCTGGACACTTACTCTATTTCCGAGAAGGTGGTAGGATATCCCATGGTGGTGTCAGTTATCTGGTGCAAGACCCTTGTTAACGACATTGTGAAAATCAAGTAGTGTGTCGAACCGGGTTGCGTACCTCGCAAACTCACCCGACAGGTACTTCCTGAAGGCGGTACAGCTGTATGCGCAGACCTCGTCACACTCTGACGAAGAGGTTTAAGCCATGTATGATGATATCTCTAGGCCATGCGCACAACCTCTCTTACAAAGTTGTAAGGGAACTTCAACGCTAAAGTAGGAGTACAAGAACGCGACGATTCGAAAATCGGATCTCACGAATTGGGGCACAGATGCTGGTCATATTCCTAGAAATGCCCCTCCATCCATTCTTCTTGATGAATTATTTATTCAAGAAAAACCCTTAGAAAAGTTGGTCCTGGTAGAGCCCGGACAGACCAGGCGCTAACATAACGGCATATTAAATCAAACGCACTCTAGTGTGGCCCCACCATTACTACAGATCGCATGCCTGCAGATGGCAAAGTGTAATAACTGCTTTACATGGGTATATTTGCATAGAATAATAACTAAACTTGTTATTATTCCCTGATATTTTGTGATTTCTGTGGAGACTTCTGACCCTAGGGACACACCAACGGGATTAATTCATTAAGTAAAAGCGTTGATGGACGTTTATTACAGGTATAGCCACCACATAAAGCGATAATTTTCAACGGCATTACAAGGCCTTTCGGCGATAAGTCGATTGTCGGTAAATCAAAGAGATTTTCGCGGGAATCAATGCGCTGAAGCGATCACACTTGATATGTCAATTAGTGTCGTGATCGCATAGGGATCTCAGTCAAAAGAATATAAGATAGGGATCGCAAGCAGATTTACACACTTAAGGTATAAATCTGTGATCGCAAGTGTGTTTTGATCATGTTTTGATATATAGAATAGGGTTGCCTCCTTTTATTTTTGCATTTAAAGTACATTTGTAATTATAGGTGTTACATTTTGAATTAGACATTGCCATCCTTTCTGATACTAAAAACTGGTATTTATTTATTCCGTAATAAATATTCTTTCCTACCGAATACCACTCAGGGTTCAAAAATAAGTTAATAGGATATAAGATACGGTGAGTAATAAAAATATTTTTGTAGTGATGTTAGTGGGTAGTACCTTCGATTTATATTAAGATCAGCATCATCAAATCAAATTATGCAAAATAAAGAATTCCGTGTACTTTAATGCTCTTGTAAAGTATAGAGTACAATGACATTAAATAACGTACAGTATTTTATTATAAAGTACTGGCGGCAACCCTGATCTTGCCGTTTTTCTCTTAACGCCCATCAATAATTAACACGTTAAAAATTTACACCCACCCACTTTTACACGTTAAATTTATCGCCGTTGCTAGTGACTTGGTGGGTGTTAGAATGGCGTTAGACGTTAAGCCCTAGTGTGACCCCAGCATCATAGGGATGAAACGATACCGTTGAAGTATCGATACTTTTACTCGATACTGTATCAGTCTTCTAGTATCGATACGTACTCGTTTACGATTGAAAATATTGGCACTTCCTCGTAGCGAATAGTTTTTGAAAATTTAAAGTTAAAACTTCAAGAAGTGTTCAAATTCTAAATTATCTGGTCGGAGCCGAATAGACTTTAGTGAAAAACATGGCCCCACTACTTGCCTCCGCAATAAACAAACGATAAGGATCGAGTTCTGAAAACTGCTGGCTCAAGATATGTTTTTATAACTCAGAATGAATGAGGCTTTGTATTAAAAAAAATTTTGTTTGAATACAATGCTTAGAATTTTATAATAGGGCTGTGAACATCGGGGTACGTGAAAATTTCGCAAATTAAAAAAAATGATATCGCCCGCGCGATCAAAAGCGTTCATTAAAAAGGGCGCTCTGACGCATATGTTGCTTCAAGCGGTTATAACATCTACTAAAAGACTGCTTTTGTAGCGGTACTAAATTACTATTTTTTATGTTTATGATTTTTTGAGACAATTATTATTGCGTCCGCTTTGAAAAAACCCTTACGCAAGGTCCAAGTTTCAATAAATGAGTGCATAAATAAAGCTGGACTAAGGTGCAGGCTGGATTAGCCAAATAAATTGAACTTCATCGGCTTTGTAGGAGCGATTTCATTCTTGTCGACTATGAGTTGATTGTGTTGTGGTGACCGAAATCAAAATCTTCATTCGTTGATTCATTTTCAGATGCACATGATGAAATTGTCACATATATTTTATGAGAGAGCGAAGAGATTCAAAATTTGTGCGTGAAGTTGTCCAATCGGCATTGGGCCCGCGTGGACGACTTAGGCCTAAAACACCCTATATGGGTAGGCTCTTGCCCCTCGGTGAGGACATTTAATGAGCTGTCGATGATGACCCGATTCTTAATTATAAAGTATCGATACTACAAATACTTGGTATCGAACTAAAGTATCGAGTATGTACTTGCTTGTATTTACTCATATCGTTTCATTGCATCCCTATTGACGTTGACTTTACTTGACTTTAGCGACTTTCAAATGACATGTTACTAATATGAAATAATTTTGGTTATTAAATAAACGAAGAACAGTTTGCAAATAAATTAGAAGAGCAAAGTTAATGAACGATGTGTTAATCAAATTTCATACTAAGTGATTCAATATTAAAGACGAAGATGCGGACCCGTAGCAACTCGGGTGTCCGCCTGGATTACTATCAAAGAGTCGTGCATAAGTTAATTTTAGATCACCAACAGCCGGTCACGGGTCTGTTTCCAGCCAGTCCTCATAATGATCATGCCTGGATTAGAGATAACTTGTACTGTATACTCGCAGTATGGGGTCTCTCCATGGCTTTCAAGAAAATTGCTGACCAAGATGAAGATCGTGCTAAAACCTATGAACTGGAACAGAGTTGCGTCAAACTAATGAGAGGTAAGCACTAATACGATATACATGAATACAGCCATATACTCTGTCTGACAGTGTCAATAGTTGTCATCATTTAAGGGTTTGGTACTAACTTGCTGCACTAGTCTAGCATATATTAATGGGATGCCAGAGCCTCATCTGCTTCAAAGCAGCATACATTATTAACTGGTGTCATTGCCGAAGTTCCTTAAATTGAACATACACAGCATTTCAATATCATTGTAAATGTAATCAAATTTTATATCAAATTAATATTTTTTATTGCAGGGCTATTGATGGCAATGATGCAACAAAAAGAGAAAGTAGAGAAATTCAAAAGCACACAACATTCTTTAGATTCACTTCATGCAAAGTATTCATCAGCAACTGGCAGAGTTGTTGTTAAAGATAATGAATGGGGTCACCTGCAAATTGATGCCATCTCACTGTACCTTCTCATCCTTGCACAAATGACTGCATCTGGTTTACAAATTGTGTTCTCATTGGATGAAGTAGCTTTTATTCAGAATCTAGTATTTTACATAGAATCAGCATATTGCACTCCCGATTATGGTATCTGGGAGCGGGGAGATAAAACTAACCATGGATTACCTGAACTTAATGCCAGCTCAATTGGCATGGCTAAAGCTGCTTTGGAAGCCATGAATGAATTAGACCTTTTTGGTGCTCGAGGGGGCCCATCTAGTGTGATTCATGTGTTGGCTGATGAAGCACAGAAATGTCAGGCAGTGTTACAGTCAATGTTGCCAAGGGAATCAAACAGTAAAGAACTTGATTCTGGGTTGCTTTCTATTATAAGTTATCCAGCCTTTGCTGTAGATGATCCTCAGTTGATAGCAAAAACTAGGGATGCTATTGTAACTAAGTTACAAGGAAGATTTGGATGTAAAAGATTTTTAAGAGACGGCCACAAAACTCCAAGAGAAGATCCCAATAGGTTGTATTATGAACCTTGGGAATTGAGAATGTTTGAGAACATTGAATGTGAATGGCCACTATTTTTCTGTTATCTTATACTTGATTACTGTTTTCAAGGGGACAAAGCTAATGTTAGTGATTATATGCAAAGGTTAGAAAAAATTATGATAAGAAAAGATGATGGAATAAAACTTGTGCCAGAGTTGTATTCTGTGCCAGCTGACAAAGTTCACTTAGAATATTCTGAACCTGGAAGTCAAGAGCGTATTCCTCTTGGCAGATGCCCGTTCCTTTGGGCTCAGTCCTTGTATATCCTAGGAAAACTGTTGCAAGAGGTAACCTTTTAAACAAAAATAAATTTCGAGTGAAAAACTTGCATTGGATTTATTTAAAATAATAAGTGATATATAATTGCAGGGATTTTTAGCTGTTGGAGAACTAGATCCATTGAACAGAAGGCTTTGCTCAGAAAAAAAACCTGACGTTGTTGTTCAAATTGTTATTCTTGCTGAAGATAATGAAATTAGAGATAAATTGCTTGAATATGATTTGCATGTTCAGACCATAAGTGAGGTTGCACCTATAGAAGTTCAACCTGCAAGAGTTCTGAGCCATCTGTATACATATCTAGGTATGTTGTTTCCATGATACCAAAAAGTACATTTGCTATCTGGTTATGTTAAGGAGATAAGTCACACACATCCAGTACCATAAGTACCTGCCCAACACTTAAACATGTAATAACTATGCCAAAATTGTAACTGTTATGATTAAATTCCATGGTGTTATTATGCAGCTGTTGCTATCAATAAAATAATTGAATAATTTTAAAATGTCTATAAGATTTATTTTTTGCCAAAAGTGAATAGGATATTTAGTGTGTCAGTGTGTTCAGAAACAGTAGGTAGTCATTATTGTTCTGTCAACACTAGTCTGCGCCTGGCACCTGAGACAACAGATGTAAGGTCTCTTATACCTGGTAACTCCTATTTTAGGGGATCATATCTGGCACTGCGGTGTTACATTTCTAAATGACTCAGTACCGAATATTTGAAATATGTTTTATTTAACATTAATAAGTATTTATTATAGGGCCAAATTTTATAAAAGATGTTTACTAATTTTAAATTTTAGGAAGAAATAAAAAACTTGGATTGTCTGGAAGGAAGTCAAGAGATGTGGGTATACTTAGTACCAGCAAGTTGTATTCTTTGAATGACCGCATATTTGCTTTCACACCACAGGTATTTAAACAATTATTATAGTATTATTAAGTACCAAAAAGTCCTTTTAGTTTTAATTTATATTTAGTTAAAATTTATAGTCAATTAATAATAAATAAAAACTTGATTGTTCTCCCTTATTATTATTCAAATGTAACGAAGAGTTTACAGTTAGATTGCGGTACTTGTTTTTTATATTACTTTAATCATAACATATTTAAATTTCTTTGCTGTCACATATTGTGCTAATATGATATAATAACATACTTACTACCTTTTGTGTTTTAATGCATATATCTTTCATTGTTTTATGTTATTGCTTTAACCATGACCATAATTGAATTAGATGAAAAAGATTAACTTAATCAACAACTTAAGCATGATTATTAATAAATAGCATGTACTTTTGTGTCATCATTATGTTTTTTATTATTATTGACTGATTAATTTGTTTATTTCACTAGTTTTCTGATATGAAGCGTTTCTACATTGCTTCCGACTATGAACTGATGGTTGATACACTCAAAGCTGAAATTAATTTCTTGAAGTCCTCGTGGCAAAATCTACTTGGGCGTCCGCTTGTTGTCTTGACTTTGAATCAAACATATTTAGGTATTGTTTTGTTTTATTTACATTTGTGTGCGCTTGCTGTTGCATTCATTTGTGTTCATCATACATACTCACTTGGGCTACTTACTTTACTTCACTTTGATTTATGACACGCTTGTGATTACAGACCATGTATGTATGTATTTCATTTTGTTTTCAATTTATCAACAACTTTATTATATATATTTATTGAAATGTAAAGGACTGGTAGGGTTCAACTTGTAATTTTGTAATAGGTATCCATACTGTCACTAATTGGGATGACTATAGCTAATGTCACTAATTGGGATGTTACTGGTCAATCAACTGAGCTACTTTTTTGATGTTTAAAACAAATTATTTTCATACAATTTTTATGGGATTACAAGACTATGACGTCACAGTGTTAGATTATCAACTAACCTATGTTGATCGCATTTCATGTTGTAATTAAAAAAAAAAAGGTCTCAACATGATTACTCCTAAAGTGGAAATTTGTCAGTGATAAACTCTTATCATATTATTATACCTTTGCATAGTCCCTACTAAAAGCGTCACTTATCCAAAAATAAATATGTCGATAATTGTATTTTGAAGTGTGTTAAATTCTCTTCAAACCCAGCCAACATCCCAGTTGTACGAGTATAAATAGTTGTTTGACATAACAGTAGGTGCAAACCCCCCTAACTGGTGTGATAATCCCGCATGCGTATGCCATAGAACTTCGACTACGAGGAGTACTATATGTCACGTGATCCGGCGTTGTTGGCGAGCACGTTCACAGCTAACGTGGCGTTCCTCGGGATGAGCTGGAAACAGATGCTTGGCCGGCCCACGATCACTTTACTTGCCACGCAGTACTTGTTAGGTAAACATCGATATATTAATTTAAGTTATTTTGTCTGAAACCCGTTTGGTGTAATGGTTCAGATGTTGGCTATTGTAAAAATGGTTTCGGGTTCGACGCCTGTGCAGTACTAATATTTGTATAAGGTTAACATGCTCATTTGTATAGGACTAAATAAAAATCAAATGAATAATTATTTCATAATTTAGGTTGATAAAGAACACTTATGAAAGTCAATTCAAAATCAACCACTGGTTCAGACTGTTGTTATCTGGGTGTTTATATGTATGTTTACACAAATAGTTTACCTATGGATATTTATCTGTTGTTTACCTATTACAACAAGCTTATTGCTTTATTTATAGCTAGATTCTACTGTCTTAATGTCAGTGGATATTTATATTTACTATGGTAGGTATACAAGTAAGCTTGAGATAGTGAGGTTAACGTTATTCGCTCCAGTGAGAGTTCTATAATCATATAAGATTAGTCATATATGTGTAACACTAGTTGACGTTTCAATTCTCGGTTAAAATAAAGAGATTTTATTAATACATAATGTTACTTTACGACCATAAATTAACAGCATACAGTAATATTCAAACAAACTATAGTTGAATCATATAAATATAAATCTATGAGTTTTGACATGTCGATCCGGATTTGGAATGTTTAATTTGCATGAAGTTAATTACATAATTAGGTCCCTTTGCACAGGGTTAAAAAGTTGCTATGATTCATTTAATATGTTTTATTAATATTCCATTACTATCATAAAGGAATTTGTCATAGTAAAGCTCTTTCTTCGTTCATTCATTTTTAAGAAAATGGAAATTCAAATAAGTTATTGGAATATTATCATTCCTTTAGCTTTAGATGGGAATTCATCAAAAAATCACGGCTACTAACAAACACTTGCTTTTATTGACTTTTGTATATTATAATTGACATTTTAAACTTTAAATTTTTTTAGATCAAGGGAAGATTCCAATGGCCATGATAACTACAATGAAAAAGTTGAAATCCGGTTACATTAACGGCACGAGGGTAACTCTGGGGAATCTTGGTGATTTTCTGAGTACCTCAGCTATTACAAATTTGAGTTTCCTCGGAAGTCAAGAAGACGGATATCCCGACAGTAAGTGGGCAATGTACTTGCTGAAAATTACATTTTAATTAGGTAGACGATTTACGACGAGCTTTATAGTGTGTACCACTGTGTACATAGGTTTTAGTTTATATTATACTAGCTTTGCCCCGCGCTTTTTCCCGCGTTATAAGATATTCTGCCGCAGTAAAACATAACCTAAAAGCGGTCGCTGCTGTGTGAAACGTTGATTTATTTTCTTAAATAAAAAGTATTTACTCAAATAAAAATAGCCAATGTTTATGTTTATTACATCAGCTACCTGCCGATACGGCTCAGCCGTTTCAGAGATTACCCAGAACAAACAGACACACAAACGGACAAACAGACATACAAATAATAAAAAAATGTTATTTGGTGCAAAACTTACGTACGCCGCGTATAAGATACATTACATTCATAAGCATGAAGAAAAAAAAACTTTTCGATATAACAAACAGAGACTCCAATTTTGTTTATATGTAATTATGTGTTACGTGTTTCACAGGATTGAATCCCCAGGTTCAAAGCTACCTAGAGGAGCATCTGTTGAAGTCGTTCAGCAACAAACTGAGTATACTGTCTAGACCGGCGGGTGCGAGGAACGCCCGCGCTCTCCGTCGCCGTATGTCAGTGCGTGGGGCTATCAAGAAAACACGCTCCATCAATGTAGATTGTAAGTGAACATGTATAGGTAACATAAAATTTGTTAGCTGGAGCCGGGACTTTGGGAAACGTCTATTGTTCGAGTTTGGATAATCAAACACAAATATTAATAATAAAATAAAATAATACAGGACCAACTTCATTTACATATTGTTCGAGTTTGGATAACCAAACAACAAATAGAACATATTACCACCAATAATTTGTTGTTTAAGAGTGTCGGTGGCTCATTGGTGTGTTGAAAAACGGTGGGCTCGTGCCCCTCAGTGGGGTCGTATAATGAATTTGATGTTTGGGGCGAGTTCATAATATGTTATGGAAACTTAGTTTTAAATAAACTATTGGTGTATTATTTTAGCGGAAACGTTGGGAATGGAAGGCGAATACGCGGGTCCATTATTGGAGAGAAAACCGTCCTGGCTTGAAGTTGATGCCCCATACGGTCGGAGCCCTTCGCCTGAAGAAGCAAGAAGGAAGGCGTTCACCAAGTAATCATGATTATAAATTGGCATGATAACTATTACCAACCTTAAGATTTTTAAATAATGCCTTCTTTAATCTTCGTTTAAGGGGTACTTCTACAACAAGTCTTGGAGCTGGTACACCGACTATTGAAATAACTAAAGAAAAAACGCCATCACCACCAAAGAAGGTAATTAAGTTCTATAGTGTGCATGAATATGTCTGTTGTATTGGTGTTTCTATTTAGTATAATAATTATGTATGTATTTACAAAAAATATATGTGTCATATCAAGACCCTCGCCACAAAAAACAATACGTAAATAATTACGTTATGCTAGAAAGTCGGTGGCTCTTTGGTAAGAATGGTAAGGACTGTTGCTTCCGATCTGGATGGTGCAGGTTTAAATCCCGCCACGCACCAATGTGTTTTAATTTTTGAAAATGATATGTACGTTTATCCGACGCTCTTACTGCGAAGGAAAACATCATGAGGAAACCTGCGCACGTCTACGAAGAAATTCAAAGGTTGAGCTAGAAGTTGGTCAATCCGCACTGGGCTCGTGTGGACAACTAAGATCTATACACCATATACGGGTAGGCTCGTGCCCCTCGGTGGGGACGTATAATGAGCTGATGATGATATAAGTATGTATTCCCGTTATTTAGTACAGGCTCTCTGCTAAAATCGGGGCTGGATCATATACACAGCCATCTAAACAGCGCATTTCGACAACACATTTGGTGTTGCGGTTCAGACGTCGACTGCAACATCAAGGGTTCCGGGTTCGATCCCCGGGCAGTACAAATATTTGTGTGCAAGAATATGTCTGCTTGTAATGGTTTGGGTGTTTTCTATTTATAAGATGTGTGTATTTACAAAAAAAAGTATATAAGTATGTTTATCCGTTGCTTAGTACCCATGATACAGGCTTCACGCTTAACTTGGGGCTAGATGGCGCTGTGTGAATGTCAGTGGATATTTATATTTATTATATTGTGTAATTGTCTGATATTTCATTATTTATTTACAGGTATGCCGGTGGTGAACAAGAACATCCAAGCATTAGTTCGCAACCGCACATCCTCGGAGACACAGACGCTGTACGCTGAACAGGAGACGGACGAGCTGATCGCCATGTTGCGGGAGACCGAGAGTCTGGACGAGCAAGGCGACATACTGCAGTACCTCGTCGACACGCATGGACTGGACTTTAATACAGGTTGTTTATCCGCTTGAACGTAGCACGCACTTAGATTCATGTATTGTGTGTTGTGAGTTACCACCCATACTACGTACGTCCGCTTATATTATTTTGCGTCGGTGATGAATCATCATTATCAGATGATGATATCTTAACCGATTTCGGCTACGGCGACTGTCTTCAACTCAGGTTTTTTTCTATGTGCTCGCACTTGACTGATGTATAGACTTTTGATGGTTTAAGGCGTCTCTGGCGGTCTCCCTTCATCAAACCCTTACTTCCTTGTCTTGAAACCCATTCTGGTATCCACTTTCCAACAAAAATAATCATCAAAATCGTTTCATAAACGACCGAGATATCCGCGAACAAACACAAAAAAGGAGCTTCCCTAGATTTCTCTAGTCTCCATCACCAGACCCTGACTTCCTTAAAATGGGACCATTTCTGAAGTATCCTTGGTTCATAAAAATCATAAACGACAAAGATATTCGGGAACAAACATATAAAAAGCATATATAAGGTCAAATTGAGTAACCTTCTTTTTTTAAGTCTGTTAAAAAGGAGACTGCAGTAGATTTTAACATAAATAAAATATACTTACTTATTATATTTACATAGCGTCATCTTAATGGTTACTTATCTACAGTTTTATCAATGGCAATATAATACATTTTGCGTCATACGTTACAATGTGACTTATTTTCAAATTTCTATCTCTAACGGTTGAAGAAATGAAGTACGAAAAATCTCCATATTTTTGTTGTCAAAGTAAACTTAGTTAATTTTGATACGTTGCTTAGGCCAAGTAGAGTTCATTACGTATGAGCACATATGTGCACTAATTAGGTCTAGGTGGTAATATTGAAGTATTAGTAACATCAAACAAATGACTCAACAGGCATGCTGGAAAACGGCAAGAACGTGACCGTGAAGGATCTGCTCAAGTTCTATACGAGAAGGCTTGCACGCAGAAGCTTTGGGGTTTGGTGCGTCATACAGCGGGTATGTTGGGCAAGCGTGTGGAGGACCTCGCCAAGGCGGTAACCGATCTGTTGGTACGACAGAAACAGATCACAGTGGGCATGCCGCCTAACAACGAGCACACTATCACCGCGCCTTGCCCGAGAACGAGCTGCGACAATTGATACATTTGGTAAGTACACTTAGACAATGACATTCTGTATGTGTAAGTGACTTACATACAGACTTACATATACAGATACGTATCTACGCTTGTGAGCATATCACAAATCTATAGTTTTTTATATCATTGTCCTTAGATAAACAATAAACTAAGTATTGACGGATTGCCTCACTTACGGATGGGCAATGTTTTCATTCACAATCACGTCGTATGTACATGTCATCGTGACAGTAGTATGCTGGTGCTTTTGATTGTGTACCCTTTTGTTGACGCGTCATGGTAAACATTTGAATGAATAATTAAATGTTTTAAATAAAACAATAAGTCAACGTATGTGTTAAACGGCTCGGACTTTTTTTTGTTGATATTTCTTTGTGATTATAAATCTAGTTAGTTTTTTGTTCATCTAAGGTTTACAGTTCATTCTTGCCACCATTGATGATTGATTCATGAGATATAATTTGCGACTATTTTATTATATTAGCCAGTTTACCTTTTGTTAATTAAATAATTGAAATTTTTATATACGATTCGGTACACTGCCGGTCATAGCAAACTGCGTAATATATTAAAAAATGTAATCATATTTTATTACACGCAGACCTTTCGCCATGAAAAACACGATCATAAACAGGTAAATAAATAATACGTATTTGTTATAAAAACAACTTAAAACATAATTGTCCCTCGACATTCGGGGCATGCACGGACCTTTCTAGTATCTCGTACATCTTGCTGAACGAACAGATTCTTGACCAAGCTTTTCATAGTAAAGTCAACCTTAAGTTCAACCTAAAAAAAATGACAATTGGGTCTTTACAAAACAGTTTAAATAGACAAATTAAAAAAGTTAAAAAATAGTTACAATCTACCTAAAAGGGAGACTTGGACTCCAGCAATGGACTGTATTAAAAAACAGTCTCCCTGATGAGGAGGGTCCGGGGCAGTAACAACAGCATCTTGATGACTCTGGGGGACAGATACACATCACCACTTTGGAGGTGTTTCATGCGAAGAGTGATCCCGGAACCTCATCCGTTTCACTGATGTAGGCTTTTCATCTTAAAAGGAAATCCAATTAGACGATATAGTACTAACCATAGTTAAATAAGTCAATTTTGTAACTAACACATATGGATGTTAATCTGAAATAAATGATTATTATTATTATTTGTTATTTATTGCTGCTAGCACCCACCGTATTAATTCACCCACCAGCGTATTTATAATTTCTTACCAGAATAAATTAATTCCACGAATATCAGTACTGACATACATGTATTGTATTACTTCGACTTTTAAATTTAACGTCAGTCAATTAAGTATTTGGAATCATTCGGTCGATTTATATTTAATCGATTAAATAGATCTTTTCAAATTAAGTTTGATTAAATGTGTGCGTATCACCTAAGCTTAAGCCAGTATATAAATAATTTTTAAGGAACAATTTATGGTAACCCACGAAACCTTAGACGGACAGCTTAATCATTAATAAATAATATTTTAAAGAACTGTTTAATGGTTAAAGGCATATGGAGACGACGAGAGTACGGCGATGCTGACCCAAGAGCTGTTGGTTTACCTGGCCATGTTTATACGCACTGAGCCGCAGCTATTCCTGGAGATGTTGCGACTAAGGGTCGGCCTCATCATACAGGTACTGACATTTTATAAAGTATATATTGGTTCCACTAGATGTCGCTTTTTATGTTATCGGGTATTTTTTTAATGTTTAGGTATCGGAACTGCCAGTTTACTCACTTATAAATAAATTATATAAATAAATATCCACTGACACACAGTGACACTGATTCACACAGCGCCATCTAGGCCAGCAACAACTACAACTGATAAACATACTATATATTTATTTTGTAAATAGGTACATACATTTAGAAAACACCAGACTAATATAAACTGACTGTTCATGCACACAAATGTTTGTCTGCCCGAGATCGAACCCGGAACCTTGGTGTTGCAGCGACCTCTCAACCGCAACACCAATTGGTCGTCAAATATATAAATTAATTGATGTAATTGATTAGATTCCATTTCTAGGTTATGGCTACTGAACTTCGCGTACATTGTCCTGTAATGGCGAGGAGGCATCAGAACATCTCCTCAACTGGTCCCTTCGAAATGAAGATCTATTGTATCATACTTAGTGGAAAGAGTTTGCAATCAACAGTGGTAAGACATAGATTTAAATTTTTAAGTGTATGAATATGACGGCATGTGTGTGATGGTTTCAATTAGCAACATACTTTTGGGGACCTCAGGGCTTGCAAATGTTAGTGCGATTTTTCCCTGTTTTATAGACAGTAAGCTGAAATTGTAAGTCAAATGTGTTTAGAAAAAAAAATATTCCATGCTTACGCCTTCGGAGCTACCAATATGGAGGTTGTTTCATTAAAACCACTTAAGGCGATAGTCGGCTTGAACCTTTAACACCAGGCTTTATCTGATTGTTCATCAACGTTTTTGTTGGTATCCGTCAGCGGTGGATAAAGGGTTAATCTAACTGCCTACATAACGGTGTTATTCTTTCTGACACAATATTTCCTTTTACAGCAAATTCCCTTTTCTTTTGTGAAGGAAAGGGTCGGCAAAAGTAAAGGCGAGTCCACATACAACTTGTATGTTTGCGCGTTTGCACCTTGTAAACAATACTTTGTATCTAATGTTAATTCCTTGACGGATATTAATTAACATTTAATGTATTTTTTTAAACCCTATTTAGCATTTTAACGTCTGAGTGATTCATGTTTTTGTCCTTGTGAGTCATCATTAGAAAACACAGGTGTCATTGCATGATGAAAAATATATAAGTATACAGTGATTTTGATACTAAATATTTCACACATAAAACACAGTTGTATGAAAATTGATAATATAAAAGCCTCCATTACAGTGTACCTTGGAGGATAACTTCTCTGTAATGAATAGTTAAATGACACTTCACAATAGAGACACATTGTTAAGTGTCATTTAACTAATATACCAATTGTACTTATATAAATTTAGGACGATGCACATATGGAAAACTATTTACAAATAGATTCACCTCCACTTTTTTATTTACTTTTATAAGTAATTCTAGGTAGATTTTTTTTTATTATAATGGATCCCTTTAAAAAATTGTATGCCTTTGTTAGTTTTTCCCTTTAGATTTTAACTCAAATATTGTTACTAATAATTGTTTATCCAACCATTCATATTATTTGTATGATTATGTATGTATACTAAACGAGTGCTTCTTATCAGTAGGTCGGGGTAACTTCTCCATCGTGAGCAACAAATCGCACCGTTACGGGAAGAAATCTCAGATTGTGTTAGAAGGCCAATCACTTCAGGAAATATTGACGATAGTGAGTTACATTATATATTATATATTTAATTTTGTACTGACATTTACAAGAGCGTCGGTGGCTCATTGGTGTGACGGTTGCTTACCGATCTCGAGGGTGGTCGTTCAAATCCCGCACGTACCAATGTGTTTTCGAAATTATATGTGCGTTTATGCGACGCTCCTACTGTGAAGAAAACATCGTGAGTAAACCTGCGCAGCTATGAAGAAATTCAAAGGTTGTGCGTGAAGTCGCCAATCTGCAGTAGCGGGACGACTAAGGCCTCTATACACCCTATATGGATTATACGGGTAGGCTCGTGCCCGAGCCGTCCGAGCCGCTTGACACATGTTATATTTATGACATAAAATTCTGCATTAAAAATTTTACCTTAAGGCGTTATTAAAAGGGTACAAAATCACAACCATACTACAATATCACTTAACATGTAGCGAGCGACGTGATTATAAATGAAAAACTATGCTCCACTGACGGATAGGCATAATTTTGCCGCGGACGCTTTTTGATCGAGATTGTGATCAGTTTAATGTTTATGTAAGTTGTAAATCTAATTATTATAATAAAGCTTTTGTTTACACATCTACCAAACAATCACACTCAGATGTCATAAGAGACGTTGCATATAGCTGCTAGATGCATATAGCTTTTGACCATTAGTAGTGGAAGTTATTGGGAAAGGCCATCCACACATCCACAGTGAAACACTTATTGGAGGCTTAAAGAGGGGAGCCGGGCTATCTGGCGCCTGAGAATTATGTACACCAGTAGACTGTGATAGGTTGAAGAGAAAAGTACAGTATGTATATGTTTATTATAGCGCCTATAGCAGAGCCCGATCGCCAAGGGCAATGGCTGCGCAGGCGCCGACTAGATGGCGCGCTCAACAGAGTCCCGCGCGACTTTTATCCACGTGTATGGGGTGTTCTAGAAAAAGTAAGTATTGTTGAAAATTTATATTGTAACTGGTGTAACTGTCCGTTTCCTTGAACATGGAACAAAGATTATGGTATATTAAAAACTCGTAAAACATAGTTATTTTGACCGGAAATAGCTGGAAGGCGGTATGAACGCAAATTATATTTTCAAGTTTCCCAGTCAAACCTGTGATATAGACTTTTTTGCTAGTGAATTTGTGATGGTCGTCTGTGGCTTTTAGCGAAAAGTCCATCAGTCATCATGATTTGGTGGAGGCTTTCGTTTAGCTGTGGACATATTAGTGTAATGATGATGATGGTATACATTCAATGGCATCGATACTGGTGAAAATTAAAGTACCGTTAAATTGGTCCAGCCTTCCAAAGATCAGCCAGAAAAAACATTTTAAATATGGTATATGTATGCATATGCATGTCTTCACGATGTTGTACAAAATTTAAAATTAAATAATAAAATTAAGCAGATGTCTGTTGTAAAGTTTGTACAAAAAACCATCAATTTAAAAGTAGAAAACATCAAAGGAAATTCAAATGTTAAAGGAGGTCGAAACGGCCTTAACAGCATGTATTAATTATACTATTGTATTAAACTGATTCTTTATATTTATGGATATAGAATATTCAAACTAAAATTTTCATTACAGTGCCAAGCCTAGTAATCCAAGGTAAAGTGCTCAGCCGAATTTGACCCAAGAGATGACGTCCGGAGAGTTGAAATTCGCACTAGCAGTAGAGACAGTGTTGAACTCGATACCCAGCGGAGTACCGGCAGCTGGTGGTCGAAGCGCTGATGGTGTTGACCCTGGTGGTGGAGTACCGTGCTGTGGAGAATTTGGGAGCGGTGATAGGCGTTGAACAACTGGTGCATAAGGCTAACCAGATATTCTTGGAGGACCAGGTTCGTTTTTATATTAGTAGATATATTATATAATATTATTTTGTGTGTATGTTTGTGATGAATAAACTCAAAATTTTCTGTAGCTATCACAAAAGATCACTATTGGAAATCTAGTCACCTGAGTAACATAGATTTTATTTAAAAAATAGTTCAAATTAATCATTACTACTTACTTTAATTTAAAAAATAGTTGAAATTAAACATTACTACGACGATCGCATCGCTTGTCATACGATAATGGAAACGTAAATAAATATAAACTGGCATTCACGCAGCGCCATCTAGGGCCCCAAACCAAGCATTACGCTGTGAAATGGTAAACAACGGATATATACCTATATCCTATATATATATATATATATATATATATATATATATATATATATATATATATATATATATATATATATATATATATATGTGAACAAAAAAGTATATAAGTATAATTAGCCTTCGTTATTATCCATATTATAGGCTAATTCTTAGTTTGGGCTGGATGGCGCTGTGTGAATTCCAGTGACTATTTATTTATGTTACAAAAGTATAGTTTTCTTTGTTCTTTGTGCTTATATAGCTTAATGCTAATTAATAACAATTTTATAGTATAAAGCTCGTTTTTTTGAGTGGACGCTAGAATCTGCGATATTCGACTATCTGCAGTTATTAATGTAAATTGTAACTTGTGAACATGTATTTTGCTTTTGACGACCCATTTGGTGTTGCGATTGAGACGTCGATTGCACACCAAGAGTTCGGTTCGATCCCCGGGCAGTACAAACGTTTAACATGTCTGTTTGTAATAGTCTGGGTGTTCTGTGTTATATGTATGTATTTACAAAAATTAAATAAGTATGTTAATCCGTTGTTTAGTACCCATAATACGGGCTTCACGCTTAACTTCAGGCTAGATGGCGCTGTGTGAATGTCAGTGGATATTTAATTTATTATAATATTATTCTTTTTTCAGATGCGTTGCAATGGCGATGCGACGTTATGCTGTGTGCGATCTGGTGCGGATAGCGGCGGGATTCTGGTGCGTTGGTTTGTGGTGGGGCCGCTGGGGTGTGTCAACACCTTTACGATAGCGCGCCAGCGGTTCGTACGGTACTATGACATACTTAGCCAGAGCTGTTGCAGCCCTGCTGGCTTCCAGACTGCCGCATGCGGACCCCATACAATGCGCCGTCACATAGATAAGCCTTAGCCAAGCGACAACCCTGATGATCGTTCTAATGGTTCCATCACAAAAGTTTGTTAGCACCTTTACGACAGCGCTTTCTGTTATGGCAATCTTGTTGTCGCACCTCGCTCGCGGTGTTATCTATCATAACTTAACTGAGATATATCGAAGTTACCTAGTCATTGTGTAAATGCAATTGAACAGGTACTTATTAAAAAACTTACAATATAGGTGTTATTTTAAAAAATTAACTTATCAGATGTGCGAGTCTTGGGCATAAAAGAAAATTAATTTTGAAAATAACCTTATGAACAGTAAATAGATTTAGATAAGAATGTAAGTTACGATGCCTGCTTATTTTACACATTCAAGCTTTATCAGCTTCGTAAAGGTGTCTATACTAGCAAAAAATATTCGAAACAAATAAAATCTATAACTGTAGTACAGTCACACGCAATTATATGTATACATGGACAAAATATCAAAATAACCATCATACAAAGTATACATTTTTAATTTAAAGTAGGATTTTGTTTTTGTAATTTTCACGGATGAACATTTACTTTAAGTTCTGTCCATGTATTGCATGTGACTGTACATAAAACACTAAAATCCCTAATCTGTAAGTCTTTTCAATCTCTAAGTAATGTTAGTTTGTTGCAACCATCATTGCTTTTGTCACAAATATAAATTTCTGTTTAATCTCTTGGTACTGTTAACTTTGCTTTAGTTTTTGACTGCAATATTCAATTGTGATTGTTATGGGTGAGGGTTCCTAAGTAATCAATAATGTTTGTGATGTAGTATTGTTAAATAAATGTGTAAATTCAAATATTTTGTAATATTTTTTTTGTTTTATTCGTATAATTTTTTTTAAATTATATAATCCACTATACTGACAAGAGTTTTATGTCATACAATATAGAAAGATTGCTTTTTAAATTAATAGATATAATAGTATTTTTGTGTTGTTAAAATAAATATAAGTAATTTTAGCACCATCTTTTGTTTTATTGTCGTCTCGTGATTATAAAAGTAAGGCTGTGTAGTTTGTGTATAAAAGGGATGTTTCAAATAAAAGTAAAATATTGGGCAATAACACCTATCTAATTCAAACAATCAACATTTCTTCTAGAACAAAATTCTTTATATTGGATCAATTCTATAACATCACTAAGCTTCGTCTTTCTTCCAAATGGATTATTTTTCGATAACCACGATGTTGTAGATTGTAAAAATAATTTGTTATTAGAACTATAAAATAAATACATTAAATAATCTCAGTCTCATGCCCGCACACAATGATTTATGCAGCTAACTTGAAGTATGTGAAAACTATGTTAAACAATGAAAATATTATGCTACTTTTATTATCAACCTTACAAAGTAGGTTTTTAATGTTTTTTTTGTAAATATTTCGTACACATACAAACAAACCAACACAAACAGTCATAAAACATACATTTTTTAGTAGTTTTTTCCATGTGAATATCACTCCTATGAAAATAGACCACTCTTATATCATACCGCTTCTGCCACAAACACTGCGAGTCGCCAGTTCACCAAATGGGAAAGTTTACATTACACTGTGGTTGTTATATTTTTTATTACTGATTAATTAGCTTTACTGTTTCGAGGTTTTAGATAATTGTCTAAAACCTCGAAATTTCCTAATTTAAAAAATATTTTTTATTATTTATTTCCCAAAGTATATTCATATTCATCTTCACATACATTTGCATTGCATACATTTGCATTTGCATGAATTTGAACCTATTCTCCACACTAGGCTTGCCTGTTCTATTACATTAATTTACAATATGACATGGACATGGCACTACTTGCATTGAACTTTTCTACAATAAATTATATAAAGATTTGGTGCTATTCAAATAGTATTAAAGTATTGAGATGAATACTCACGATATGTCATCTGGTGAGGTCTTACTGCCTTCAATGCCTGCGGCTTTTAATTTCTCTACAAGATTTCTTCTATAAACATTCTTTAGAGGCACTGGCCTGTCGCTGCTTCTTTTTGTTTAGCTACTTTACACAGGGCTTCATACCAAGATAGTCCATACCATTCAATCTCTTCTGGGGTGTACTAAAATTAAAATAATTATTCATATTTATTTGCTTTTAGTTTGTTTATAAACTTAGATTTTCTTTTTTAATAAATTGGTTTTACAAGTGAAGGTGCATATGGGATAAGGTTATTTTTAGTAATAAAATAGTTTAAAAGGAAAAACTTTTATATTGCATTTTAATGTATAAGTTTAAAGGGATACTTTCATTAATTTGGGGTTTCAAACAGACTTTCCTGCAATTTGGTAAGATAGACCAGAAATGGTGATGATTGTCACATATCATGAAACATTTGTTTGTTGTTTATTTGTTTTTATGCCCTCGACTGCTACAATAAGTGGCTTCTCTCTCTTTCTCTTAAACCTTCTGCAGTCCAATACAGGACATAGGTCTCGCGATCTCCACTCCAGAACTTGTCTGCTCTAAGGGCCATCGGTTCTGCAACACATGTGACAAGCCCACTGCCACTTGCTGATCTGGCAAGCTATGTCAGTAACTTTTTAACTTTAACTATTCCTAATACCTATTAGCCACCTGGCTTATTTAGAAATATTTGTTAGACTGATAATTTAAATTTTGATGACATGGATGATTGATTAACATATTATGTATATCAGGTGTAAAACATGTTCAAGTAAATTCACTTACTGATGACAAATAGGTTTTGTACTCATCGTAAACTTCCTTTTGTTTTGCAGGATCATGTGCATATCTTGGACATCCATTCATTAATTCAGTCAATATTTGTTGTTTCAATTTTAATGCTAACATAGAGACTAGATCACAAGCTGGAGTCTTGAGTAAGTAATGGTCGAATCCATAATGGTCATTAATAAGTCCAATAGTGCGATCAGTTACTGTCACTGAAAGGTGAGTGTTCAGGACTTCTGATCTCACCACAGTTCTCTGAGCACAGGTACCCAGTAGTGAGGTACCCTGCGTTTTTTTTCATCACGTTTCTGGAAACCTAAAGTCAAAACATTTATCAGATGAGAAGAACCTATTTTAAATATTTCTTTATTATAATATATTATGTTAAAAAATATTTCAAATACATTATGTCCTAAAATTTGAACTAAGTGGTTTCAATTTTATTAGTCTCTATTGAGGACAAAAAACAATTACACAAAAGGATATGAGTCAAATCTTAATAACAAAGTTTAAACTCAATGTGCAGTCTGAGCCATTATCCATATATTTACAAATCTGAAGTTACTTTGGGAGAAGACAAATAAAGTTTCATATTATTAAAAAGGTAAAGGTTATAATAATAATAATTGAATTGTGAATAAAGTTTTGACATATATTATTACATTTTCAAATATGTTAAAAGACATTTTGGAAGAACATTAGAATTTTCATGTGTTCTATCTGGTATTTGATTGTTTGCGGGGATGTTGCTGCCCCCCAATCCTCCTACTGCGTCTGCTATTGGTGAGTACTATTTCATGATTATGCCTGTTTTTAAATTAATAGTATTAATAAATAATACACAAAATGGACAATTGCATTTTGATCATGAGAATTTCGAAAAACCAAAACACGAAATCTTTTGATTTTTCTATTTAAGTAGCTAGTACTTACCACAATTGTTTAAAGTTCAAACCATATTTAAAAGGGAATAGCAAAAGATTCAAAAACAAACTTTGCTCTGATGCTACGAAACATCTAAATGGTGTAAAACTAGCCTCACAAATTCTGATTTATCTTAAACTTTAGGATTTTTTCTTGAAAAGCATAAGTTCCCGCAAAAAGAAACTTCACAGTATTACACATCCAGATATATTTCAAATAAAAAGAAGGTCATAGCCAGCCATGCTATTGCAATAAATGAGATGATCACATTAATAAACACAAAATGCTTGTTTTACTCTTACATTCATTGCAAAGAGCTTGAATTAAAATAAAATATGATATTACTATTAAGTAGCAATTATTATTTTAGTATCTGAATTTGTCCCTGTGTCATTGACAAAGCATCACAAAAAAAATTACAAGTAAAACAAATTGTGATGGTAATTAATATTCTTTATATATAAAATGGCCTTTACTATTTTCTAAATATAGCTCTTTTTCTATAATCTTTTGAATATAATTTACAAACCCAAATACAAAGTTGCTACATGCTATAAATATAATTTGATTACATCAAAGCAAATACCTTTAATAACGGCTTCTCCACCCCAGATCCCTTCATGAAGTTCAGCAGGGTGTTTCAAAGGGATCGGTATGTTTTGAATAGGCAGGGTCTCGCCAGTTAACTCATCACGCTTCCATTTGCCTTCCTGAGGAACAAAATGGACAGCAGCAGGCTTCAACACTTTCCATTCTCGCCAGAATTTCTTGTAAGCTGCTGGCAACTCAGAAGCAATTCCTATTTCAAATCGTCCTTTTTTCTTATAAGTTTTCGACAATTGTCGCACAGTTGCCTGAAAGTAATTATTACGCGTTTTCAATGTGACGTACAACAGTTCAAGTACAATATTACGCAAAACAGATTCACTACTTTACCTGAATACGAGACGATGCCATTTAATTATATTTTGGTAAACAGCATACGATAAGCCTAATTACGCGAAAATCTAAACAAAAATTTAATCCAATATTGAAGATTTGGTTATAGGTTGGCTGATGAAATTGTCAATTCAATTATCAATTTTATGATCTGTCAGTCTGTGGTACTTTATGACACAAACATAATCGTTCTGAAACTTCGCTTGGTTAAAGAACGTCAAGAATAATGCGTGATGTTACCTTGTCATTCACAGATGACGTGGTCGAAAAAAATGTTAATGGCAAGTCGTGCCAAAGTGGTGGTGGTAAAATATTTTGTTTATTGTCGTTTTTTGATTTTAAAAATACTTTTCGTTTCATTAATTTGTTAAAATATTATAATACTAGTACTAATTATCTAAGAGGGATAAATTAGATCTATCATTCATGTCCGGTGAGTGTAGGAAGCCATGGCGGATCATAAAAAAGTCGATAAACACCTTGAAGGAGACCCACCAGTGGATGATGTCGACATTAATATAGCAGTATCATCTAGCGAAGTGTGTAGTGTAAAATCCACTAAGGTATACTCAAAATATTTATGTCATTTTACTTATAAAGCTGTCCAACGTTTCATGTCAGTTTGGTTTGTTATTATGAGGTCAATTTCATCCGTACCTAGACTACCTAGTGTGTTATGGATCTTTGGGTAACATAACATTATACGTTAACACCTTTTGCTAACTAAGTTTAATTTATAACTGGGTAAAAGTCCATGAGTCATCAGTAGAATACATTGTCACACTTTTAAGTTCTGTTTTGTTTGTTCTATACCATATGTTAGGTGTTATTATACATTTTGTACAAGATCTTTATGCAAAATTATGTATTGTTTTCAGACACAGCGTATGTCATCATCATCAGATAGGCAGGTTAAATATGAGCGTGCACAGAAAGCTTTAGAAAATGCTGCACTTGTTTCTAAACGAATCAAAGAACATAGAAAAGCTACTGCGGAATTACTGGGACGACCATTTGGTAAGAATTTATATGTTGTTGAATTAACATAATCATGATTTAACACATTTCAATGCTCACTGGTATTGCAAATGTATTTTGGTGGTGGTGTCATTTAACATTGGTTGACTTATTGCTTGATGACCCATTATTGCAAAAACACATTTGGTATGGATAATCTACATATTACAATTCAATAAAGGCATTAGGTTATCCCTGTGAACTGAAAGAAAAAACACTGAATCTATCGTATCGCACCTTTCATATTATAGGGGCACAATTCGAAAAGCATGATTGTTGGGAAAACATGTTTGAAGATTCTTGAGTGTTTCTGTTCTAACAAAATAAGTCATGAATAACTTAAAACATTTATTGCAAAATAATAGAATATTATAAGAGTATGACTGAAAGAAAGAAAGAAAGAAAGAAAAAAATCTTTATTCAAATAAATCTGTTACAGATTCTTTTGAATCGTCATTGTTATTATTATGATATTTTTGTGACTCTACCACCGGTTCGGAATAGTAGGATCTTCGAGAAGAGCCGCAAGAAACTCGAGTTACTCTTTTAATCTTTTATATCAGTGGTTACAGTTTTGTCATTTACCTACACATAGATTTACATAATTTATTACAAAGATTTTGTAACTGGAACACTAAGTGCAAGACCACACATCTTTATCCGATAAATATTCTTCTATTGTATAGTAACCTTTTTTCATGAGGGTTTTTTTAATTTTATTTAAACTGGTGAAAAGTGTTAGTTATGAATTACTTATCGCATATTTATTTAACCGCATTTTAATAATATGCTACTTTTCTCAGAAATATAAAAAAGGCATAAACTAAGTTTTCACGGTTTTATTGCATGTTCTGACTGTTTCTTTCAAGAGTGTCATGTAGATATGTTGATTTTGTGCCTGTTTATAAGTAAAACTCAAAAATGCAAATTTTTGAGATGTGCCCCTATAGTATGAAAGTGCGATATCTACTTTTAAGTAGACTATGTAGTTAGAGTATTTAAACTTAAATGTATTTTACTTTAGCAAATGCTAGGATATAATAGTTGCCCACTCCTAAAAAGATATTTAGGAGATTATTATATATTGTTTATTTAGAAGAAGATGATATCGGAGACACTGCAGAGATGGCATCCACCGTGAGCGAAAAGACTGGCTATTCAGTAGCAACTGATACTTCTACTACTCTTTCTGTTCAGGACGCACTAAACAGTAAGTCTTTTGGTTCTGCTAATATCTATGTGACTTTAAATATTAACCAGAATTTTGTTGTTGCAAATTTTGCTATTACACAATAAATAAGGCTCACTAATGTACCTGCACCAAAGACAAATTTTGGTAGTGTGGGAAATGCTGTTTTACATTTTATTTTTCATCATAAGTTGGGTTTAGTTTGAATCATTACATTTAGCAATAATATGACCAGAATTGGTTCACAAGTGAATAATCAATCAACACGCAATGGAGTGAGCTATGCTTGGGGTATCTCTTAGTGATAAGATCAGAAATGATTTAATCCGTAAGAGAACTAAAGTTACCGACATAGCCCACCGGATCAGCAAGTTAAAGTGGCAGTGGGCTGGACATGTATGTCGTAGAACCCATGGCCGTTGGAGCAGACGAGTTCTGGAGTGGAGACCGCGTCTTGACAAGACTAACGTAGGACGCCCTCTGGCCCAATGGACTGACGACTTAGGAAAGGTCTCTGGAGGTGGCTGGATGAGAAAAACGAGAACCGGGATGTCTGGCGCAAAATGGAGGAGACCTATGTCCAGCAGTGGACTGAGATAGGTGGTAGGATCTTTTCTGTGTGACCGAAAATTTACGATGTGTCAGTAATATATGAAATGTGTGGTGTGTGCTACTGTACAACTAAAACCTATGAAATTATTTTTCATTCTAACATTTAAAGCTAAAACTGTTTCTAATATTCTTTATTATTTTATCATATGCTGTATTAATTGTTATTTATGTTGCAGTTCCTGGTATAAGTGAAAGTTTAGCTAACACCTTGAAACAAAAAGAATTGTTAATGGAAAGAATAAAACAGTACAAGGAAATAAGTAAGAGGCCAACCAAAACAACACCAACAAAAAGAGAGTCCATAGGAGAATCTAAATTAGATACAAAAAAGGTACTGAAATGAAATGAAAATGAAATGAAATGAAAAGTTCAGTTTAGGTCCTTATAGAACATTTATGAATGTCAAATGAAGCTACCACTGGTTCGGGAGGTAGTTTTCCACTGAGAAGAAACCAACAAGAAACTCAGTAGTTACTCTTTTCAAAAAAAATGTGTTGAATACAGAATCATTTGTAATCAAAATAATTATATAAAGCAAATTATATCTAATAGTAGCTTATATCTTAAGTAATATTGTAGTTGTATACCTCATTTTAATAACATATTCTTTATCTATTTTAGATAACAGATGCAAATGATGCAACGCGGCTAATGAATGCTATTAAAGAGAAAGAAAATGCACTGAGTGTGATACAAGTTAAAATGAAAGCTATGGAAACAACCATATTAGATTTACAAGAAAAAATTAATGAGAAAGATCAAATCATTGAAGCAAAGAACATGGCTACTACTTTGATATCTGATAGCTTAAGCAAAAAAGGTATTGTGAACAATAGATACAATACTCAAAATTGTAAATGTTATCTTATATTGTATAATTTCTGAGTTCATAATTGTTAAGCATGGTATTTAAAATTAAGTACAAAAGATTTTTTTTTTTCAGAGAAAGATTCTTTGGTGCTTCTTGAAGACACCAGGCAACAAATGACTAAAATGCAAGAAAATTTTATTAACATGGAAGCTGAATGGAAAGCAGAAAAACAGAGGTTGATCAAGGAAATAGAATCCAAGGATGAAAAAATATCCCATTTAGAGGAAGCAAACACTATTTTAGAAAATTCAAGATTTGAAGCCACTGTGACCAATTCTAAATTGTTAGAAGAATTGGAGATTAAAAACCAAGAAATTTTACAATTACAAGAATGTATTAAGAAATTATCAGAACAACATTCCTCTGAGGTCATAGCAAAAGAACTAGAAAAAGATGTTGAACAAGATGAAAAAGGGTCACTTGAAATTGCAAATATGGTTGAATTAACAAAAAAAATTGAAATACTTGAGCAAATTAATTGTCAAATTAGACAAACTAACATTGAACTTGAAAATAAACTTGCAAATATTAATAATGAACCTAAAGCAGGGGCCACCAGTTCTCCTAGCAAAAAAGCAAGCCCCCTTCCGGGTCGTAAAGGTGGTCGAAATACAGCAGCTAAGTTAAAATCTCCTTGGAGTAACATGTCGTCAGAATCACTTCCTCAAGAGACAGATAAGAAATCAAATAAAAATGAAACTAAAACAGAAGTCGTAGTTCAGTCCTTAAATAAAGATTTATTAGAAAAAGAATACATAATTTCACAAAAAGATGCACTAATATTTGAACTGCAAACAAAAAATGCTTCTAATGAGGCTATTATTGTAGATCTTAAATCAAAGCAGAAAGAGTTGAATGTAGATACCGTAGATACAGGTGTGTTGACAGAACCCATGCAAACTACTATCCCTGTTGAAGATACAACTATAAAAAGTGATGAGTCTAATCCAAGGGAATTGCCAGCTTTAGATGTTGGAGAACTAGAGAAAGAGTTAAAGGCAGCGCAACAGCATATTGCAGCATTGAATGAGGAAATTGACTTGGCTAACAAAAATATGATTAAGGTTAAATCAGCTCATAAATTAAAATTAAAACAAATGCAAAAGACAATTGATAACTTTAGTAAATTATCAGACTCTAATGCTGAAATTGTGAAGCTAAGTGAAGAGATGCACCAACTTTCCCAAAAAGTGGCAGAACTTGAAGAAGAAAAGGGAAACTTGCAGCTACACCTAGTGGATTATGATAGTGGAAGACGTAAGTAACATGCAAAATACATATAACTTGCAACTACACCATGATGTTATTACAATAGAAAAATTAGCATTTTCAAACTAAGATCTCCCTGAAAATAATTAATCATTGAAGTGTTTTTAACTGAAACCCGGCGCACATCTGCAATTTATTGGTTTGCGGTTGCGTCAAATTTTCTCGTATTCTCGTAACTCTTGGTATTCGGGCATTCAGCCTAATAGTGAACGAGACTCCGGCGACCAGCTTACACAGATTGGACCACGGCGCGGCGGCTTATGGTCCCTAATAAAACAACGATTAAAGTCAATGGGGATTGCTTTGTAACGCATAGGAGCGCAGTTATAACTGTACAAGTAACAGTTAATAAATTAGTCATATCAACAGTAATTAAAAGCGTATTCCTGTTTGTCCTTATATTATTTTGTTGTTTCAGTGACTGAATCAGATGTTTACAAGAAGATGATTGAGATGGAAAATTTAGCAGAAACTCGATTAAAAGCTATAAGTGTATTGGAGACTCAAAAGTTCGATTTAGTACAAGGTATATTATAGAAATACTTCTATAGGCTACATTCTTATCCGTAATTCATTGATCTACTGATTTACCTTGTATATATTAGATTTTATTTAGGAAAAGTCGAGTAATGTAATATTTAATTTAATTGATATTTAATGAATTATAAATTTGTTGTTTTATATGTTTACAGAGTTACATGTTCTTCAACAAAAAAACTTGGAAATGGAGGACAAATTGGCAGATATGATGCAACATCAAAATGAACAAGTGTGCTCGGAAATGAAATCTGTGCAATTAGAAGAACAGATTGATGAGTTAACTGCTGCACGAAAGGAATTAGAATTGGTAATAGAAAACCTAAAATTGGACAAAGACCACCTTAACAGTACTATAAAAAATCTACAAGATGAAAAACATGAAATTTCTCATAAATTGGAAAGTTTTATTCAAGAAAATATAGAGCTTACTGACAAACTAGACAAGCTAAGTACAGAAAAAGTGAGTTCTGCCGAGTCTATTGAGATTGTGGAGTCTTTAACTACACAAGAAAAACTAGAGTTGGAAGAATATAATAAGGGATTATTAGAATCAAAAGATAATACAGCTGTGTCGGAGTCTGGCTTTAAAGATATTGGTACTAATATGAAGAAAGTAGAAAATTAGTTGAACAAACAGTGGAACTAAAAAAGAATTGAACTTTTTAACGCAGGAGAGGCGAAGTAATGTAAAATGAGTAAAATTGTGCAGACATGAAATACTTCAAGATTGTATTTTCGATTAAATGTAATGCAGCACTTTACAGAGCGACATCGATTTGCCTATCAATGAGAAACATAATCTCGAAGTTTTAAATAATGAACTCAATGCTCAAATTGAGGAACTTAAACGTGAACGATTAGAAGTTATGAAAGAAACAGTTGAAGTTGCCAAACCATCCGTAATAGAAGAAAATATTGAAACAATAGTGGAGACCCAACAAGATGACAAAATCGATAAAGGCGTTAATAGGAACAAATCAGTCAAGCAACTGACCAAAGAAATTCTTAAGTTAAAAAATACAATTAAAGAGAGGGAAGCGGAAATAGGAGATTGTCAGATGAAGATATTATCATTAGAAGAACACCAAGAGAAGCAAAATGAACTTATTAAAGCTAACGCTAGATATGAAGAAAAAATAAATTTGTTGCTAGAAGAAATCAGCAGTTGAAAGACCAATTGGATTCTTCAAATACTTCCAACGATATACTGTTTGAACAACAACTTACGGAATTGAAACAAGCAAATGAACGAATGAAGGAAGATTTAAAAAATACTCGACAAGAGTATGCAAACACAATTTTAGTGAGGGATAATAGAATACAAGAATTAGAAATTCTTTTAGGCGATATGAAAAAAAATCTCAATTAGCAATACACTTCACAAAAAGACAAAGAAATGGTGGATTATATTAACCAATAACTAAACTAATGATGTTTCCCAAAAATTAAAATCAACAATTGAAGTTCTAGAAGAAGAGAAAGCAAAGGATCATAATGCAGAATAGTCAATTTAAATAAACATATCTGCATATCAGAAAAGCTCGCTGAGTTTGAGGATAAAATAAAGGTTTTAGATGATGAAAAGTGCAGTTTTTCTTTAAAAACGCATTAGAAAACAAAAATATCAGCCTTGAGACTGAACTTAAAAAAATGCAAGAAACTTTTGTTGAGAAGCAGAATATGATAAAAGAATTACAAATGCAACAACAAAAGCATTCGGGAGAATTGGCTGAAGTAATGCTCCAAGCGAAGGAACGTGAAGAAGAAATTCATGAAATAAAATTACAACTTAGGAAAGAATAGAAAATGAAAAATTACGTAATGCTCTAGCGATAAAGATAAATCAAAAGAAGAATATTCACATCTTATTGAAGACACAAAAATGTATGAATGAGCTTCAAGCTGAAAAATCGAGTTATCTGAACAGTGCACGTATTGGAAAATAAAAATAAGGAACTAATGGATAATTGAAAAAGTTTGCGATTACATCAAAAGAATCTAGTTTGTATGCTGACTTAGAAAGCAATTGCACAATCTCCAAATGAAGTTGAATCTAAGACAGACATTTAGAAAACTCATAATTCAAGTGGAAACATTGCCTGCTTTACAGGAAAATTGAACTTGCCGAGATGAAATAAATGTTTGCAGGCTTTGAAAGTTGCGTTCGAACAAAGAAATCAGAAGAATTTACTAAATTACAGCAAGATGCTAAGCTGTTAGAAGATGAATTAAATATAGCGTTAGGAGATCTTTCAAAACAGAACGATGCCTTAAATATAGCACATAAAGTTACATTTGACTCGTGAAGAAAACATAAAGTTGAAGTCGCAGTTGGATCAATTACAAAATAAATTGGTAGAAACGATATAGAGCAAAAAATAATATTAATTACTCACTAAAATATCTAGCTTAGAAGCAGATATTAACAAAAGCAATCTCAAATTATGGATTTAGTCAAAAACTAGAGACTCAAGAACAGTTGGCAATCAATTACAGTTTGGCCATGATGCAAAAGTACAAGAGCGAGAATTGATTATTGAAAGCTTGGAAACTGAGATAATAATACAAATCTCGGATATATCGCCTCGAAGAAAGTATATATTGCAATGGAGGATAGACGACATTCCTGGAACGTAAGGCAGATCAATTAGATTGCCAGTTGCAAGAAAAAAAAAGCGTATACAGATTACTCTAATCAAGAGACGAGTTAGTCAATAGATTAGCAGTGTTAATTGACCACGATAGAATTGTGGATAAACAAATACATGAAATAGAAGCGAAACAGGTTTACAAGACAGTCAACTTTTAGTGGAAGAAAACCTAAATCTGCGAAAATGTTTCGGATATACAAGATAAATACAAACGCATTACTGAAAATCAGAGAAGCCGATTTCGCAGAATCTGAGAACGTGAAATTGCAGACAGAGATACGAGAGCTAAATGCTCAACTTAAGCGCAATTTGCTAGAACATCAAAATATAATTGGAAAAAGAAACGAGATATTGAGAATTGGAGTCTGATTTAATACTCAATCGAAGTGCAATTAAAGAAAAGAAATTGTGAGTGAAAATATGAAAAACTACAGAAACATCAATCAAATAGAAGTAAATTAATGAATATAGAACAGAGAATGAAAACCTTAAAATAAATATGTCTGAGCTACGGGTTAAATCAAGAGATTTTAGAGAGTGCTATTTCCAAGTCCTCACCGATTATCTGAACAGTACATAAGTGAATCAACAATTTGAATTCGGTTGTAATAATAAAAACCAAGAATATCAAGATCTGAACATAATTTAATATACTGCAAGTAAATGGAGTTGCAACTGTTTCTAATTTAGAGAGCAAGTCACTGATTTAACAAACAATTGCATCAGTCCTACGGATGTAGATCAATTAATTATTGAGATTGGAATTTTGAAGAGCGAAATGAACAGTTGCAAGCATTGGTACTCCAAAAGGAAGAACAACTTAAAGATCTAAACGTAGAAAGTAACATTCGAGATGAATATTCCTAAAACAGAGGGTTGCTTATTTCTTCAACAATCGAAGCAATAAATACGGAGAACCTAAATCTGATATATCTGAAATAGAATCTCAGTAGTATCTGATATTTCTTCTAATTATTCTGATAGTAAATTAGAACAGAATCAATACAGAAAATGTCTGCTGCCGTGACAGAGACAAAGAATATGATGAAGATAATTGTGCCCAAAAAAGCATATCTTTGTTACAAAGAAGATGAAATGGGACCGGAAGGAATAGATCCTTTTAATTCGGACGAAGGTGGGGTCTGGGTGAAAGAAGATTTACAAGTAATGTTTGTACCTGGGTTAACACATCTTAACGAACAGATCCTATCTTACAAAGAAAATGAAAAACTTAAAAATGATCTTGACGCAAACAATGTAAAAGATAAAAGTTATGAAAACTTAAAGAACTTAGGCTAGCATGAGATTCTATGAGCGAACTAAACTTCAAAACAATTATCGCAATCTTCTATGTTAGATGGTGCTATTGAAGAAGAATTACGTAGTACTGTTTTAGAGCTAGAAAAGAAAATCGAAGATCTAGAGTCAGCTTTGCAGAAGGAAAAACGAGAAAAAGAAAGTATTAAAAAGCAAAATGAAGTTTTCAGTAATGCGAACGAAAAGTTGTTAGATATGAAAGAAAAAATATGCAGTGAAGTTGAGTTATGGAAATACAAGTTCAAAGAAGCTAACGACAAAATGTCAACACTACAATGGGGTACAGAGACAAAAGAATCTCCTGTCCATAAAATTGCTGCGAGCAACATTGATAATTTAGTTGAATCGTTGAATGTAGACATATCGAAACTTGAAAAAGAAAACGATGAGTTGCAAGCTATGGTTGATCAGTTAAGTAACCAAAACAAGCAGCTATTATCAGAAGAAGAAAAATTAAGAAATGAAATTAACACTTTAAATCAACAAATCCAACAACAACAAACATGTGAAAAATGTGATGAACTCAGTATTAAAATTGCTGATCTTAACGCTGCGAACGTGGATTTGACTAATAAGAATAAATTAATTGAAGAAAGAATACAGGAACTTGAATTGCTTAATGAGGAAGCAAATAACATTTCTGAAACCCTCAAACTGGAAAGGCAAGAAGTGGACAAAATCTATGAGACTCATAAAGAAGAATTAACTAATAAATGTAAAGTTTTAGAAGAAGAATTGAAAATGGTCAAACTGTCTGAAACTGAATCAAAGGCTTATGCGGAAAAATTAAAATACGAACTCGTCACTTTAAATGAACAAAATCTAATTAGTGAAAACCAGACGCATGAACTTCTTTTATTACCTGAAAAATACCAAAATCTAGAAGACTATTGTTCTCAATTAAAGTCTCAGTTAAAAGATTCTTCAATAAAAATTTCAGAATTGGAGAATATTAATCACGAGTTGAAACAAAAGATTAAAGATCTTGAACAGCCAAGTAATGATCCTCAAAACTTAAAGCAGTCCTTTAGTGAAACAAATAACATAAAAGCAACTTCATTTGAATCAGAAAATCAAGAACTCCTAAATAAAATAAAAGAGTATGAATTACAAATAGCTGGACTTAATACTAAACTTCAAAACTTAAATACCGAAAATGATCAATTGCTTTCTAATCTTGCTGAATTACGGTCATCGATGTCGACGGCCGTTGATCAACGCGGGTTTGAAATAGCCGAGCTATGGAAACAACATTTAGCACAGAGAGAAGCTGACTTCCTTAAAATCGAACAGGAATTAAGAAATGATCACATTGCAGCTGAAGCCAAATATGAGCAATTATTGGATAGTGTTCAATCATCTAGCCAGGAGGAAACCAATAAAATGATAGCAATGGAACAAGTTTCGTCTTTACAAAATAAAATACAAGATAAAGAAGAACATCTTCGGAACCTACAGGATAAATATTGTGGTGTAATGAATGAATTGGAGGTCCTACGGTCAGAAATAGAAGATGAAAAAGTAATGTATGAAAACAAATTACTGACCCAACAAGAAGAATATGAAAAAATTATGCAAGATATTAATAATAAAAATCAAGAACACATCGAAAATTATGAAAAGAATTTCAAACATGCACAAAATGAATTAGAAATGTCAAAAACTAGTAACGATGTGTTACGACAACAAGTAGATGATTTAACAATAAAATTAAAAGAAGTCGAAGTTACCATTTTAGATTTGAATAATCAGTTACGCCAGAAGGATGGTGAAGTATATCAAAAAGCTCATGAATATAGCATTACTCTAGCTCAAAGGAATGAAGAGTTTGAAAACGTGAGGAAACAACTACTCGAGTTCGAAAAAAAATTGGAGGATTTAACATATGAAAAAGAATCCGAACTTGCGCTCCTAAGGCTGAAAATGCATGACAACAGCGAATACTTTGAAAGAAGTTTGAATGAATTAAATACAGAAAAGTCCAATTTAACAGAAGCCTTTAATTCAAAAATAATTGAATGTACAAATTTAAATAAACAAATTGCAGAGTTAAATAAAATGTTAGAAGAACATTCTTCTAAATCTAATGAAATGCAAACTGCCCTTGAAAACCAGGAGCTGGAAATTGTAACACTGAAGGATGAAATATCTACACTTGAGCAGATGTTTAGAAAAACCACTAGCAAAATTGAAAAACATGTAACATTCTCTTCGGACACCAAGCCTAGCCCGGATGGAGATACTTCGGACGCATTGATTAACAAAGAATTATTAGACGCCGTGCCGCGAGCCGAGTTAGATTTAGCCTTATACATGTTGCACCAAAGAGATGTTCGTTGTGAAGAACTAACTATGGAATTGACACAGTTATTAGACGAACGAGATACACTTCAGTTACGTCTTTCGGACAGTTTGCGATCGAATGAGGAATTGAAGTCTAAAATAAAGACATCTGAATTAGATATTTCGAGTGACAGTCAAGAAACAATATCTGAATTGCCAAGTTTCAGCTCCGATAAGGAGCAAATAGTGGATATACATCGTGGACAGACGTCTCGCAGTAGTAGCATCAGTGACGTCGACGGTGATAAACCAAAACTGCAAGCTAAGTAAGTATACATGAATATTTTTAGGCAATTAAAATAATGAAAGGCTGTTTGAGCTCATAATACTTAACACAAGAACACTGTGTAACACATTTAATTGCCCTTCTTAGAAAGGTAGGGTAGTAAACATATGTTCTTTTTTCTTTACAAAAATGCTTTTTTCATTCAATGTTACCGTTAATTAAATAAGAAAGTAAAAGAAATTATTTAAGAAGGTGAGTTATGATAACTCATAAATCACCTTTTTTTAAATAAATTTTATTTATAATGTTACAAAGTCTACTAATTCTTGACAGCAAAAGGCAAGACATGTTTACATTCATTGACATTATTTCATATCTGTTTATACAACTGTTTACTGTAGACGTCGCAATAAGATACCAATGCTAAATCAATGTGGAACTGCTGTTTTAGAGACCAACGTCTCGTATGTAATATTACGACATAAATATTGCGTCGTAGCATATGACGCAATATTTATGTCGATATTAATGTGACTATACATGTGCTTGTTCCGCGTTTGTTTTTTTTACATTAGATAAACAATAAAATAAGATATGTGACAAGATGCACAATCTCACTTAAGAAGTGACCGCGGTAAAAGTCCCATCCCATCGCGTCAGTTGGGCAGAATTTTCATTCATACTCACGTCGCTCGCTACATGTCATAATGACAGAATAGTGTGCTTGTCGTAGGACATTTTACACTGACATACAATTATATTAATATGTCTCCCTAAGTCCTTGTATTTTACATATCATAAGTCAAATTACTGCTGATATTTAAGCCGGTTACAAAAGTTACTTAAACATTTATATCACAAAATTTAAAACTTTGCTTTGCGAAATGGATTTTGATAATTATAAAATAGTATGGTTTTAACTGGTTGAAACTTGTTACAAGTTCTATATGACATTTGAATATAATATTTTTGTATAGGCTTTCGGAGTTGCGCAGCGTGAAGCAAAGCCGTGACGTTCGTCTACGTCAGCAGAGCGAGCAGCGGCAGATGGACATGAGGCTGCTGCAGCGAGACGTGGCCAACTTGCCTCCTGAGGCCGTAGACCAACTTGCTCAGGCCCACCACACTCTGTGTAAGTACCAGGGCCGTCTCTAGCTCATGCAGCGCTCGTGTGCAAACATTACCCTAGCGCTCTCTAGCAAGCGCGCGGTCCTCGGAGGAACTCATAATGCGAGCGGCGCTCGGAGCCCCTAGGACCGCGGCGCCCGTGTGCAACCCACATCCTACACCTAAGGGAAACACGCCCCTGGTAAGTACATAAGGTCCATAGATTCTTACTATTGCTATTCCCGTCGTATCATTTGTACAAGAGCCTTGTGTCTTGATTCGGCGAAGATTCAGATATTATGTGCCTTATAAGGAGAAGCTTATTAGGCACATAATATCTGAATTCATCCGCACTCTGTCGACTAAGATCTATACACCCTAAGGCTTGTTACCTTCGGTGGGGACGTATAATGAGCTGATGATTATTTGAATCAATTTTTATTTACTTCATAGGTAGGTCACGTAGGTGGCTCATTCGTGTGGACTGTTGTCCTCCGATCTGGAGGGTGCAGGTTCAAATCCTGCCACGTACCAATGTCTTTTATAATTTTCGAAGATATTTGTACGTTTTTCCGACGATCGGACGATGAAGGAAAACATCACGAGGAAGCCTGCGCGCGCCACGAAGAGGTTTAAAGTTTGTGCCTATACATCCTTTACGGGTAAGCTCGTGCCCCTCGGTGGGGACGTATGAACTGATGAATCAGGTAGGTAAACGAGCAGACAGTTCGTCTGATTTTAAGTGATACTTCCATATTTAAATCCATGGAGACTCGCAATTCCAAAGGATCAAAAAGTGCGTTGTCTACTTTTAAAAAGGGAGGGCGAATACGAAAAATAGGGAAGGGGATGGGAGATTAGGGCCTGCAGTCACTCGTCGAAATTAACGCAAAGCGTAAAATTACGCCGGTTTTGTGTGGCGTTGTGTAACTCGGGTCGAATCATTCTTGGCGTAGCATAACGCTCCCATACACAATATGGGGCAAACACATTTGTAATATTCTGCTTCTTTACTTTTTTTAATATACGAGTATTTATGGGTACAAACCGGAAGTTTAACATCACTAGTTAACATTGAAGTAAACTGAACACGTGGTTACTAACTAATCTTATATAAATAGAATTTGGGTGTCTGTTTTTTAATATTGAAATAACTATGTATTTTATAAAGTTTTGGCCTTACATCCAAAATATCCATGTGTATTATTTATTAATATGGATATTCTTTATTTCACAGCACGAGATTCTCAGAGCACATCGACAGTTCTGCTAAACTGGCTGCGAGGGAAGAGCACACCCAAAGTTGTGCACATGTGAGTCGGAGTAATAAATAGGACAATAATCACATAACTTAGCGGCCACCGATAGATTTTACCTTGTAGATATGGAAGTTATTTTGTGAGTAACCTACAGCATTCATCGCATGTTTAACAAAATAAGAGCTCCCCTAGTGACTCAAACATGAGGAAAGTAATACTAAAAGTTAACTGTTCGCCTTATGTATAGACCACTATTTCTAATGTCCTAGCTATAGTTTTATTACATATACTGGATCTTTGTATCTTTCATAAGACTATCTGTTAATTTTTAATGTCGCCTATATCTTTTAATTATTCCATTGAATATTGCCAAAATTCTACTTAAGCCTTTTTTTTTTATATAAAGTTATGTAGGTACTTACATGGAATACTTACCGAAAAAATCCTCTACGTTTAACGAGTCTGCTGGTATCGATTCTCTTGAGTAACACTTTGTAAAGCTTAAAAGTATGTACTGACCCCAATAGGTACATAAGGGTTTATTATGAATATGCGAGGCGAAGTCTCGATTTGAACGTTTTAGGGATTTTATTCATTTATTTATTGATCCAGAGACCTATGGATCCATCCTAGATATGAATAATCTTGGTAATAATTTGTCATAGTAAACAGACAATGGAATTCATTCAAAATTACATACGAAGCATTTAAGGGAGTTGGTATTATACTTGGCCCAAACTCCCATGGCTACGATGTGGGGGAAGGACTGTTCTGCAGTGAGGCGTTATATGCTGATGATGTATTATGCATTTGATATAACGCCAGTCAAACATCCAAATGACTCGTTTCTTAATATAATACGCATAAAAAAATACGGACGGACTGTCATAAATACATAAATGTGTCTCTAAAATGACAGCTGCTTTCTGTGATCTAATTTTGATAAAATGTATGATCAAATTGTTAATTTAACTATGATTTCTAATTTCTGGATTGTTTTTCTTTTGTTCACTGCGGTTTTTACACAATTTTACAATACAGGCTGTGCTCTTTTGTAGATTTTTTCCTGACATATTCTATGGCCTTGGTAACTGATCATCATCATCCTTCTGCCCTTATCCCACACACACCTTATCATCACAGATACGCGCCAAATACATTGTGGTTTGCCATACAAAAACTGGCTGTATATTGACACACTTTTAATGTTAGCAAGACTCCGTCCGCATTTTTTATACGTCCGTAACATAGTATAAGATTATAATTTTTTGTTAAGTTTTTTTTTGCATTTATTACGAATGTTTTCCACCACCCAACGACACAATTGTAAATGTTTATTTGAACATTGCTACAAATTGTGGTGTACTAAAACGAACTTGCCAATACGTTTCGATAGTATCAGCTGCCGATATGTCAAATTTGTTAAAGGTTATAAATATAGAAATGGCTGTTTAATTTTAAGAGATATATGAATACGATACTGGCATTTTTATGTATAGGTCCTGGAATAGATAAACAGCAGTTTAGAAACGAGTTTTCACTGGTAAAACGTGTTGAAAAGGAGTTGGTTGATTATGTAATCTTGCCTACCTATCTCTAATTCATAACCCTTAACAAATATAAATTTAAATAGTAACACATCANAATAGTCTTTCATCCTTTATTGTTATTAACAGAGCCACTTTAAGCGGTCGTATATGTTGCACGGGTGAAAACTCACATCACACAATACATGAATCTATTGTCTACGCGCGTGCTACGTTCGAGAGGTGACAAATAAGGTGACCTAATAAAAGTCTGTGTTGTAAGGTTATACAAATAAATTAAACATTCTTCGAACTGCAGGACAGAAGTCATAATTGAATGTTATGATGGCGTAATAAGAATAGTTTACGATGCGGGCTTGTATTAATAGCGACAAATGTAACTAAGGGTGTTTAGAGGGTCCCTTAACATCCCGCCGTCGACTCATTTGTTCTTGTGAATATTGAATCATTAACAATATAATTTTAATATTGTAAAGATATTTTTGATAATTATTAACTGATCGAAACGATTTTGGCAAGTTACGAGCGAACGAAACTTAAGATGCATTCCTATCATTTATCTGTGAAAGTATTTAACTGATTTCAAGTCTGTTGTACTGTCTCAGATCATTTTAATGTGTTAAAAGTTCATTAGTTATCTGTCTAAGGCTTCATTTGAAAACAATATTCCAGTGGATTTTCCCAAAATGTATTATTGATTCTAATATATTATATCCTAGTACAACTATGCTATGTTATTTCCAATCGATATTCTAGATTGAAAATTATTACATAAATTAATATGAGATAATTTGAAGCGTGCCTTCTCGTTTATAAACCAATTTGTAAATGTTACCCATTTCATGTTATTATAAATTATTGTACTTGTATGATTTATGTATATAAACCGTTGGCCAAATGGCAATTAAGATCCTTGTGTATATGACATTGTAAATTTGTTTTTGAATAAATGTTATCTCATCATAAAGTATACTTTGGTTTTATTTTTGGGATTGATATTTAAACACATTTTTAATTTTTCATATTTTTATTATTTGTTTTTTTAAGTATTTAATTTATTTACATTTAAACTTGTCTATCATCATACAATCCAAAGACAATCTTAATTTATTCGTCTAATAATCACATATATAATCGTTCAGCATATTTGCTTGTCAAAATATTTTAGAATCTTGCTCTTACTGCAATTTATTTATATACTTAGTACAATGCAATGAATAGCAAAAGATCACTTTTGTTTTGAGCGATGTCGCTCCGAATATGTACAATACAGGAAAAGCAGTTTTCCCTTATTTTTATTAATAACTAAATCATAACAAAAGTACTTAAATTTCTTAATACACTATATATCAAAAAGCCAGTCCGAAAGCCAAATAAGAAGCATTAAAAAAATAATTAGACTAACTTTGTAATGCGTATATTTTCCCACATAATTTAACATACAACCTAAGTCTATTTTAATGTCAAATTTGAATACCCAAATATTTTCATCAGGCATTTTTTATTCCACAACCAAAAGAATATGTGCCTTATAACATAATATCTGTATAACTTTGTTAAATATATTTGTATTCGTAGGTATTTCGCTTATATAAACATACCAACGATTAACATTGCTACACATATTCTTTATAGCTACTGTTTTACAAAATACTATATTAGTAGTGTTACTTATGGCACCACATGCTCAGAGCATTTATATAATAGTGAAAAATATGTACATTTTAATTCTATACATAAACCATCTACAGTTGCAGATAGTAGTAGTTAACTTTGAAGGTAACCGGGGTAGGAGCACAGCGCAGAATCCTCGCTCATCGCAAACCCGATTCCCAAATACACTAATGGAAGACATTGGAGTGATTCCTTGTTAACTTATCTATCATTATAACGAGTTAGTAGCTAACGGCGGTGTAATGACATAAATATCTAATTTTATACAACACAAAGGTACCGTGTACCTGCGGCACCCGTACTTATAAACTATAGATTCCATTCAAATCTGATGTGAAATTTATCACAATTAAAATAACATCTTGAATTTGGAATTTCAACTGTTGGTCGTGTTAAACGTTAAGTACATTTGAAGTAATGGATCATGACTATTGCATATACTTCCAAACATTTGCTTTCATAGGAACGATAATCTGTTTCATTATGACTAAGCACTATTCTACACATCTTACCAATGATTCCTAAATCACATTTTTTTTTACTTTTCCTATTATGTATTCTAAAAACTTTACATAGTAACCCCTACGTTAACATATTATGACTGGAAGTGACTATGATATGAAGTTCGATAACTTTCTAAGAATTCTATCACATTAAAGTTAAACTAATAATTGTTGGTATTCTCATCAAACAGGAACAAAGATATATTTAATTCCTCTAAAACAAATCAAGAGGTTAATCTTAAATGAACATAATTATACAGCCCTTTGCCTTGTTTTAAATCTATTTAATTAATTACATAAAGACAGATAGCTATAGAGTTAAAGAGTTGTGTAGTAACATGAAAAGTATCTATATTGACTCTGTAATAGTATATCATAAATATATAACGAACATAATATTAGTTTTTTTACAATAGTAGAAGCGTAATTTATTGCCTTCCCCCGAAATAAATGGAATCCGATTGATAATATGTCCTGTATCGTCCAATGATTGTGTAACAGTTTTGTCAGAACCGCTGGCAAACGTTGCGGGTCACTTAATTTGTCTAACTTTGAACTTAATGAATCCATTGTCATAATTTCTAACTTACACATAATTAGGAATTCAATTACGTGATATCAAAACTAGTCCTATGATAGTGTTTATCATAATTTTATAAATAACGACAAGCATCTGAAGTGAATCAGTCCCTCATTCAAACAAGATATCGTGAAGAGCTAACTTTGGTCCCATTCGATAATATTTTTTAGGTAATGACTATATGTAACAGCTATTTGTTGGCAATTTATGTAAAACTGACAGTGCCAAGCGAGATTGAAACTTATGTTAAAATTAAGAGGTAGATTGCAATTCAAAAAGATATTAAAACTATAAAGTTGTATTCAAGTTAACTCATTCAGCTCGAGGCCTCCATAAGAAATAAGTTTAGATCTATTCCGACGTATAATTGCATACATGAAATGTAGAATTACATCGAAATATCTAAAGCTAGTTCGTACAATGAGGCTTTGGGCCGTAGCACTCAAGGCCTTACAATTAATTCATAGTTCGCTCTTACAAAACTATACAACATACTTACAGTAAGCACCCAATTAGGTACTTATGCTAAACACATGCCATTGTCAGTCTTGGTATCAGTCCTCAATCACGGTTGCACCTTCTATATTAGTTTAAAGTATTTTCGTACTGTCGCACCGTTATTAAAGCAATAGTTCCATGTGTGAACACTAGGCGGCGCTAGAAGTGTACGTCGCGTACGTCGGTGGGTGTTGCGGCGTTACTGTGCGCCTTGTCCTGCACGGGAGGGGGAGTCCACCCCGCCGCCTCCCTGCTCTGTCCGTTTGGGACGGCGATGGCACGTTCCTCGATCAGGTTGTCCACCATTACTTCGATCTGCTCGAGACATGTCTGCAGACAGTCCTGTTAGATAGAAAGCAGTAATTAATGTTTTGCTTAGGTTATGTACACTCATCCAGCGGCACGGGTGTAAACTTACAATACACAATACATGAATCTGATGTATATGCGCGTGCTACGTTCGAGATACTGTATCAAATTGTATCGTTATAAAGATTGTAGGAGGGAGCTCAGAGATTTGTTTATACATATTTTGAATTTTCATTTCATTTCAATATATATTGATGAAAATATAGGTTAGACAAATATTAATTAGCATTAACATTCTTGACAGACTTTAATGAATCATCAACGGGTGGTTTTAAAATTGTTCAATATGAGTTAGTAGCAATGACTAAAAATTGATTTAATAGCTTACCAAGTCGATGCGCGTGAGTTCATGCAACCGCGGAAGATGACCATCCAGCCCGAGACCTCGCAACGCCGCCGCAATGCTGCAGGAAGCCAGCGTGCTCGCCGAGTACAAAGTAAACTGGTAATCTAGAACAATCAAACATTAAATTTTAGTTGAAGAAATTTATCAGGCCTATCAACCTGGTACGGTTAATACTAGATGAAGGGAAGTGGCATAGATCCCAAAGTTTCATAGTTGCCAGTGTTGAATACTCCAGGTTCTATGGTTGTTTGTAGTTTATTAATCGCGTTCCTTATTTATACTATTAGCAAACAGATTTCAAGGTTAAAGATGTAGATAAAAAATATGACCATAACTTCGTTTAATACAAACTACAAGTATCAATTGGAAATGATACTATATAAAACAATAATAGAAAATTATGAATCAAAGACAGAAACGTTGCCATTTATCTATTGAAAAGTTTCTATCAAAAGTTAAAAGAACTGTTTAAAGAAGGAAAGTATTATGATAAAACAGGACACAGTAATAATTTTAATTATACCTAAGTAAATCAAAATATCGACACCAAAGACCTGTTTTCCTGTTATTCAGTTCTTCAACACAATCGCAATAACATTTGGAGCATTTAAAAGGATTTTATAAATTGCCCATAGTGACAATACGTTAACGCGCTACGAAGATATTAGAGGCGCATCCGGTTAAGAGATATTCCTTTCTCCTTCGCGCAGTTTGTCAGTCCTCTCCGGGAGTTGAGCCTCAAAGGAGCCGGCACCCGCCCTCTCGACCGCATTCCATTCCTGCGCCCGATTCACTCGAATATTTCTCACGGACTTACTTTGGCGAAACCATTATGTGTATGTATGCAACCGTACCTACCATAAGCCAATTTGGGCCTGTCTCTCATGTTTTAAAAGATAATTTGTTTTCAACAGTGTTTTTTCTTATGTTTAAATAACTGGCGTCGTGCTGTGGACAGTAGGTGTAGTATAAAACAGGTCTAAATTATTACAGACATGTACGGATCTAGATACGCCATTATGCTTGTGTATTGTATGCAATTTTATATATTCGAATCAATAACGAGGAAACTCTTTGATTTTATTCTGCATTTTAAATAATAAAGTAGTTTTTTTGCAGCCGCATATAAAACAGGACTATAGTAGTATTCACCTATCCTAAACATTTGGGCTTAATATAATATTTAAGACTTACTTTTAAATAACCTACAACTTGAAACATGAGAGCCTGAGAACTTCCACTTTGTTAATAAAATGTTATTAATAAAGCGATAAATGTGCAGGAAAATCAGCTGTTTGACCTTGTTGATAACGTGAAACCTAACGTGCTGATACCAATTGAACATGCTTATACTCGTATACAATTTAAAATAAATCACGGAAAACGGTACCATAGAAGGCATACGGCAGTGTTCCCACGCTATTACAATAATAATTACCGAGAGGTAAAACCACAAATGGCCAACAGACATGAGGACTCACAAAGCGAGTGAAGCCTTCAAGGGCCCTCCATTCATCATTAAGTAGACTCCATTATACCGGCCAACGTATGGATATCGAACACTCTTTCAGCTCATTTAAAAGATTTATTTTCATTTTTTTAATTTGCATGTCGGCATACCCGAGATAAAGGGAACAGGCAGAGGGAACGAGTAAAAAGAATGAGATGAAACAACAAGAGCGGCCGCTCACTCGGAGCATTTGCATAATCTGATGTTTATCAAGCCGCGGCGGAGCCCTACCGGGCGCGCCGTCTTCGCCCGCCTAACACTGTTACGACATTACATATTTAGACATACCTACACGGTTGACAATAAACGTCACTTTCGCCATTTAAAAAAATCATTGAGTTAAGGAAGTTTATTTGTTCGACCTCACACTTTGTTATACAGTCTACGCTACCGATGATGGTAATGATTTGAAGCCAAGTAGGCGGAAATTCGCGAATCATTCGCTTTTCATACTATAAGCAATTTTTGCTTTAAGATTCGTAAAAAGCTCGCTTACAAATATTACGTCATTGGTTGGGCAAAAAAGAAGTGACTGTTCTGATTTTGTAAAGATTCAGGTTTAACAAAAAGATGGTATCTATGAACGAGTATAAAAGTAAAAAAATAATGATCCGCTGGAACTGCTGTGAGTGAGTCATTGCTGCAGTAAAATCTACTATACCATGAGCGTTTTTTCATTGAGCTAGCTGATGGACACATACCAAGCAGCCTATGCTTGGCCTCCGCGACAGTGGGGCGGTGTGCTCATCGGTGACATAATGGCGTATTGCCCTTGAACATGGAGTAGATGCGGTAACAGAGGTCGGCGATGCGGGCGGTGGCGAGCTATTCGCGAGGTGAACGCTCCGCGAGGCCGCGTGGTACGTGCGCCGGAGCCGCCGGAACAAATACCCGCGCGGGCCCGCTCGCTACTCCACCATAATCGCTCACATGTGAAAACGCCGGCCGAGATAAGATACCTGCCCTCACGCAATGTCGGCGTCCACAATATCTTCGCTCGTGTTAAATCGGCCTCGGTTACTTTAAGCCCTGTCTGTAGGCGGCCGAAGGGACAATAAAACTTTTTGTGGCAAAAAATAATAACTTATCTACATCGATGGACTGTGCAAGACATGTCAGCTTTAAAATAACCCATTACAAATTTAATATCCCATCGAGTTATGATTCCCAGAGTAAATTGTGCCATTCGAATAATGATACATAATACGGGCCTTCTCTACACCGCGATGAAGTCTATGAGTTTGTCGCCTTAAGATACTCGTTCGTACAATTTTAACCATCAACAATTGGGAAAACTATTTAATTTACGATTTAATTTCCCTCAATGAGGAAAGCATGCCATGAATAATGACCAACAGACATCTGACATTTTCGGACAGCGGAGCCGAGAGCGCCAGTCTCAGATGATATCCGAGTAGCAAGTGAAATGAGCTGGAGCGTGAACTCTGTCGACAAAAACAACAAGACATCGGCGGCGAACAACAAAAACCGTTGCACAAAAACATATGATCCCATGAGGGTTGCGGGAGGCGCGAGACGAGCGGGGAGCTCGAGGCGTGCTGGAATGCGCTCGGGCGAGCGGCGTGGGAGGCGCCGCGCCCGGGACACAACGCCCAGCCTCGCACTCTACCCTCCGCGTAAACAAACCTATTCTCATCTCAGTTACTTACGAGGCCCGACAGAAAACCATACTTAACATTCATAAATCTATCGGTCAATTGAATATTATTAAAATTCAGCACGCGAACGTAATAGACTTTTATTAGATAAATTAATAACTAACCGTTATGCATGAGAGCGTTCAATTAAAATCGCGGTAATCGTAAAAAGATTCAACCCTTTAATGATACCACAAAGATCTGAGTATATTATCAAGTAGTATTTTTTCCGTGACGCCAATTATGATTCGTTGTTAGACACGCTATATATTTCCTTAGTTTTTTTGTTAGAAAAATTTGAGTGTATATGTTAAACTTGAAGGTTCAGTGACTTGGTAGGTACGTCTGAGCGAGAGGCGGCTACGCGAATAGACGTCGTGACATGACGTGGTATCTAGATGCTAATTACTGTCTGCCGGCGCAAACTTTGTTTCTGAAATTTTAACAGGTTCCATTTCATTTGAATTTTTTAGTATATTTGGGCTCCAGCCGAACAAGAACATTAAGAACAATAAAAATTTCGTAGCCGTTTCAGATTATAAAAATCGGTTGCTATATAACTGTACCCAAAACCAGTCATTAACAGCGATAACACTGAAACTGAGTTTTTTTTATATCATCATGATTACAACAAATTTTAAATAATTCTAACAAACTACGTGTTGTGTTTTGTAAGGATATAAGTCTCACCTCTAGCGGCTAATGCAATGAAAGTCTGTGCATGTCTTTGCACCATCTCCGTATTGACTACACCCCGTAGAGGTAGCCGGGACAGAAGAAGGGGCAGAAAGTCATGGGCTGTTACTCCAGCCACGTCCCACTTCAGCTTTGACAATACCAGCAACTCCCAGCTCTGTAGACAAAAGAAAGCTATTTTTAAACATCTATGCTACTATCGTTGGCGGTTACAGATAGTTTTCAGGCTTCGAACAACCACGATCAATGAATGTATGTATATTTTTTTCCTCTGATTTTAAAGAATTTATAAATTTGTTATGCGTGGCCATTGACAATTGTTGTAACGTTTAGTTACAACAATTGTAATTGCAATTACAGTGGTTTTATGCTCTGGAATATCTGTACACAATAAAAGGCAAACATTTATAACAGTAGGTTGCATTCAATGGACAAACACAATACTATCGTCATAAAATCATTCATTAGAAGCATTTTAGGGAACTGGATAACATTTTTTGTGACAGCATAGTTTTGTTTATGTCTTTTGTAAACGTTTCATGGTCTTGTAAGTCATTCTGGGGAAAGTAACAATGAGCAGCCGTTAAAAGATTAAGAGATTAACGTTCGTTAAAGAAAGTGTTGAGTCGCTAGGACAATGAAGCGGTATACCGCTGGCACATCCGTCCTATATCATAAACATGCCGAGTTTCGCCCGACTTCCCGGAACGACTTGTACCTACCTACGGCCCACACAATTGTTGTGCAATCAAAAGTACAAATAACATTCAGAAACACAGTTTCAATGCATCCAATATCCAAGAACATGCACTCCATTATTTATCTGTTACCTAAACTGACATATCTCCAACATAAATTTATAATGATGTGTTTAAAAAACTAAATTGCAACTGTTGAACTTTTGCAAGTTAATCATTTTGTTATTCTGTCCACATCTACAAATAAAGCTGACCTAGATTAAATTAATTAACATTATTATAAACATAAGCATAATGCGTAAGTATGGCTGATAATGTCGGTTAAATTTATGAATAACTTGATTATCGAGTGTATACATACACTCACACGTAAACGGTGCATGTCCGTTGACAGATAATACTCATGTTTACTTAACACAATCGCGGGGTCGGCCTGCGGCGGCCGCTCCTCTTATCCGAACAGTTATGTATCTCATATCAAGGAATTAGAGTCCGATGTTGTACAGCAAGGGGTAGGACTTATGCCATATCTGATTTCAACTCTCAGAGCTTGTGAATGAATGAAATCTCATCGCTGGATTTGAAATAACACCGCGTGTCAGTTTGGGACGTTACATTGTAGCGTTCACATCACTTTATTTAGTTCTCAGTATTTGATGTATTCTTTCGAGATAAAAATGTTGGCATAGATTAAGCTTTATAACACGTATATAGAATAATAAATGCAGACAAACGGCGGTATGCGGGTCAACCGCGAAACTGAGACTTCCAGACGACCAAGTCTTGTCTGGTCGGGGAATGCGAAACAATGCACTCATAAAGCATTCACCACAGATGCAGCACGCGACGTCGATGGATGTGCCCACACTTATCTGGTCAGTTAGGGCAACGATGCACGCTACATAGATGACATCATTTCATGTGTGTACCCACCCCTATCAGCTGATCCAACGAATATGAACTAGTCATGCGTAATTGCGTATGTTTAAAATACGAGACGGTTGGAATGCAGCTCGTAAATTTACAGGCGGGTGTTCATTAGGAGTTGGAGCGCGGTCTCAGCAGTTATCGAGGCGCGTTACAGCCAATAAAGTGAACTATGCAAACAGCCCTCGTCGACTCACACTGAATTCCACGCTCGGTTCCCATGCTTTATCCAATTTCATCGAACGGTCAATGGTGTGACTGCGCCGCTGTTAAAATCAAACAATGAGCTCGGTGTCGCGTGGCCACTACGCTTTTGAGACTAAACAACTCTGGAATTTTCCAGATGCGGATAAGAACACGCATAACCGGCCAGTCGGTCGTTAATGCTGAGCGCGCAGACGAGAAACGAGACTTCTATTAGCTCAGCCACAATGACTGCCGCTCGAGTTCTACTTACCATAGTTATGCGGTTTAATCACCCGTGTGGACGGATTTTTCTCCTACGATAGCATCGATCGGAAGCCTAACTAGTAGGCGTTGAATACTAAATAAATATGGACGTGTTAGGCATGCAGGATGCTATTACTTACGTAAGACAATGGGATTCACGTGTCTTTATAACTGGCATTTTGAACTTAACATAATATGGTTCGGTTACACTGCCAAATTAGGGATTTTGTTTAATACTTTCGATCCTTGTTAAGTGCGGTTGTCTTTTTATAGAAGCATCGAAGTCGAAAGGAACTGTAAGAACCCCCAAGACTGCATTCTTTAGGTAGAGTTGGAATAGTGGGAGACTGCCAGCGGTCGATAGGCATCGCCGGTGCGGCACAATGGTCTCGCCCTACATCGCGACCACAAAATTCATTTTTTTTCTTCCCTGACGGCCGCCGCCCGCATAGGCGACTCTGCGGACCGGTAGGTAACAGTTGTTCTTTTATTGCCGTCGATTGTGCTAAACTACCATTAAATTGCGGATTCTTTAATAAAGAGGATCATGAAAGCTACCTTTGTAACTGATATTTTTGCTTTTTTTAATGCCTATTTTTGATGTTTTGGGTATAAAAAAGAACTAAATTTCGTGGGTCTATCTCAAGTGCAACCTGCCTTAGTGCAACTTGACGAAAACGAAGTAGCACAATATAACTGCCAAATCGTTCTTTACTAGATTTTTGTCTTTGTAAGTCCCTATATAGTATGTACGATGATAGATTGATGCAGTTGGTTGATCGTAAATTTAAAGGGATGCAATTTTACTTGGGCATACAGTGCTCCTAAAACGGATGCGCGAGCGCAGTCGTGCCGTGAGATCCGCAAACAAGCACGCCGCTAGTGCTAATAAGCTCATTACTCACATATTGTTAAAGTTTTCATATCCTCTAACTTATTAAAGAATTCAAGGAACAATACGACGGACCGTGGCTTACAACGAAATATGAATAACATAATTTATTTATTTCTCTAAGCCGCTTTTAATTTTATTAATTGACAATGTACCCTTCACGTCGCCTCGAATAGAGCCAGATTCCTAGAACAATGAACCAACAACTCGCTGAATTATATATCAATTGTAAGCTGTTAGGTACTAACCTATAACCTATTTCATTTATCGCCGTCGACCGAGAAAGATAAAAAAGGTCACACACCTTTATAAGTCATACAATGTGCTCGTAACAAAATGTTTCTTACAGCGTAACATGAAAGGGCTTATATATTCGCAAAATGATTCAATAATGATAAGTATTCTCGTAATTAATTAGATAAGTATGAATAAGATTAGTTGCAAAATATCTTGGAAATCAAGTCAACCTAAGCTGCCTGAAATATTACAATGATCTTTTCCGCCTATGTCCTAAACAACTGCGATTAAATTGTTTAGTGATGTGGATTATTAAGGTTGCTGGTGGAGGCTGGATGAGAAAAGCGGAGGACCGGGATATTTGGGGAAAAATGAGGGGACCTATGTCCAGCAGTGGACTGCAATAGGTTGAATAGGTGGGATTATTGGCTGAATAGTTTATCGCAGTTGTTTAGGATGCGGTCTCTTATTGAGTACATAAGTGAGTTGTGGGCAATATTGAATTTTCTCTTTGGACAAACTGGCACCGCCGGTCGTAAACTTATGCTTCAATTATAATAAACGTTTACGGTGGTAGTGTAGATGTGAGAACGCGCGTTTTATGGCGGAGGTTAGCGAGTGTGGAGCCCGCATTGCAAGCTCGGATGCCGCCATAGCTTCGCCAGTAAAAGCCGGTTAACGCAAAATTGGCCTTTGAGCCGAAAACTGCGAATTAATTTGTGTAACATTCATATTGGTAGAACTAAGAATGTACAGTTTAATGACGAAGGAGCGGCTAAGCAGCGCTTATTAACAAATCGCGCAAACAATGAATAATATACTTTCTTGGCTCGTTTTGTCGTCGTTAACTAACCTCTTTACATCTTTGTTTACATATTAAACCCGGATTTTGTAAAATGTAAGTAAATCTATTTCAAAATTTTGATAATATTTTCATGCATATCTGCATCGATTATTCGACATAGCAATAGATAAATACTTATTCATTATCTAAAGCATAGAACTTGTCGACTATCTGAAAATCTTAATAGATATAAGAAATAATTTCACTCCGACATATTACTTTAATTTACTGTCCACCGCTGGACAGAGTCGGACAATGTTTGCACAAATCTATTTATGGTTAACTTAAACAACAGATAATTAACCAAGATCAATTCATCGTAAACTTACTAAAATCACTGGTCGTAACCTGCCAATAGTTAATCGTGTATTCGTTGTTACGAGACTAGTGAGCTGTTATACACAAGCTCATTTCCATTAAAACCTAATAGACTTCTTTAAGATGGCTAGAAAGCTTTGTAATTCGATACACATGGATGGTCGATTGTAGACGGGAATAATTCGAGTATGCAGCCACTGTGACGACACCGTTATCATATGCCATCTGTTCATTCATACATTATACATATTCAATGCAAGAAATATTCACAAGAATAATAAAAATCTAATTCATACAGATTTTATGCACTCAAAAAGGCAATAAATGCCTTGCAACACAGCCAATTTTACTTAGCGTTACAGTCTACGAGTTTCGTAGACGAAGTGCTACGATACTGCTACGAAACAACGTGCATGTACTTTAGGCATTAAATTAGTTTTATGAATAGAATGAAGACATTATTTACTTCAGGATATTATCACGCGACAAATTAATCTGCATCTTTTTTTTCTTTTTTTAAATTATCTCTCTATTATATGTTGCATTGACTTAATATTGCACGGGGAACGGTTTTGTAGCGATTACCATGTAAATTATATGCGGTTGCATTTTTTAAAAATAAAAGGAAAATATTCGCTAACACCCGCACCCACTGCTTATCATGCAGAATTGATAATAAAAAATACCAAAAGCAATACAATTACGTGGTAGAAAGATAAAAAAACGCCCGGCAATAGTAGTCTGACGTGCACATTCGGCACAAGATCAAAACGTGTGTATCTCACTAATGTGCGATAAAAACGATCGTGTAAAATTATGAATAGCTAAAAATCGACGTTGCGATCTTATTTATTGCTGGCTGAGCAGTGAGCGGGCGGTGTGACCGCGTGAGAAAAAATAAGCGGCGTGCTTCCTCAGTAATTGGTCTGATTGAAACGCGGGCCCGTTCGGCGTTCTGAGAAGCCTGCCGAGTGCCGGCTCGTTAGGGGACACTGTCCGCGGGTACCTAGGGATGATCGATATAAAATATCGATTTTAACATCGAATCGAAAGTATCGATTGCAAAATATCTATGCTTTGGTGGCAATTAAAACTGTCTATTATATTTATATAATGAGTGCTCATTGATATAAAAAATGGCAAGTTTGACAAGAACACTCGTAGATTATATTTGATAATATGATGTACAGAAGTTTGCCCTTGATTTATTAATCACTACCATATCAAATAGTTGATGCTAGTACATCCCATTTAATAAACACTAGAATAATCTAATTCGCTGTGAAGATGACATCGAAGAGAAAACTTCGATTGTTCTCATAATAGATGCACATCGAGCATCCCTGGGTAGCCTCTGGCAGACCGCGGTCTGCCGCATTCCTTATCGGACGCCCGCACACAGCCGCACCGCACCTACTTACTGCCCATGCCAGGACATTGGCTTCATCAAACCGCAACATTCCACAATCACTTACATTATACACGAATAAGTCGTATTATATTCGATTTATGTACCTTCGTAACAGTATAAGACTTGCGCCTATAAAAGTAGGATGACGAATAAGATATTTTATATTCTCAAATTTCAGTTGATAATTAATATCATTTAAAAGTACAGATAAAACTTATCAAAATGAAAAAAGTAGCCCCGTTTTTAATAATAATGTCAGATGCTAAATAGATCTATCATGCTAAACAGGACTCATTAAGTTTATGGTCTTTTTACTTGTAATTGTCTTTGGTTAGAACAATACGTGTTATTTCTTAAACACATTGCGGACTTGCGGAGGCGTTGCTAATGTAATAAGTAAAGTGTCAAGTGTCATACGCGTACACAAGTGCACGATGTGGAATGCACTCGCCTTGTGACGTCCTAGAAAAATGGCCCCAATTTTTAACAACAGTATATTTAAAGCATGAAATTTAAATTCAATACATTTATCTACACTACTATTTCTTAATTTTTCAAAGGATTACCGTAATTCAAACACTATTTAAATTATATAATAATTCTCTCAGATAAAGTCTAATAGCGAGCAGTTCAATTTACTTTAGTTGCTTTTATTACTGACTCATAAACTTTATACAATTATAATTCAGACCACATATTTACTTCAAAGTTAAAATTAATATTAACTAAAACGCGCTATTAATATGTTTTAACACTTGTGTGTTTAAATTAATCACTAGCTTGAGTGTCACATTTGGCAGCCCTATATAAAGATGTGCACTTATTTATCATCGGCGCAGCGCGGGGCCCCGCCGGGTTGCGCCTGCATCGAACGAATGCAAATACCTATTTGAATACATTATGGCGCACGTCAAGCCAATGCATGTACAAAATTTCACGAAAACATTTACAAAAGTGGTTACATTTATTCTAATTGGTACTTTTCCACTAATCATAAAATTGGTTTTGATTCATGATCATTCAATCATGAGTATCATGACATTCAACAACACGTGTATTGGCCGAACTTGAATAACTGCAGAAGGTTCCATAAATATGTATGGTAGACATATAGATTTTCCAAAACCCTCTTCACCCTAAGTGAGGAAACGACTGTTCGAGTTTCGCCGCAAACATTAAGATGATCAACTTTCGTAACTACTAAAGACAGTTCCGCCACTTAAGCAACATCAAAATAGTTTAACAATGACAGTATTGGGACAGATTGCTCATATTTTCCCAGTGAAGATTGACCGTGTTTCTATTGCATAATACAGACCCTTACAGTACTTTGAAAGTAGTTATTTATCGCATAAGATCTATAAAACTCGAGCTGTCCTTAACGACCAATGTGGCACGCACATTTGTTGAGAAATTGTTAGGAAAAAAACACAATTTCTTCCAATTGTTCTCTCAAATCGTTGCGTAGATAGATTGACGGTTAATTTAGAAATGGACTAGCAACATATCCATTGGCAGTGCTCCGATATCTGCTTTTTATCTAATATTTATGAAGACAAAATCCTTAATAGCTTCGAATGATGTGTCGGAGAGTAAATATAGGCGGAAATTGTATTCTTCTATTATTAGATGAGATCATCAATTTTATTATTTTGAGAAGCGTATTTTCAGCGTAGCTTGTACTATAACGTTGTATGGGTTTTATAAATAGTACATAGTATAGTAATCTCAACCAATGACCTAATGGCATAGGCGTAACTACATAAGTTATAAAAATGCCACGAGGGTCCATTGGTACATTCAATACGAATAATTGACATTGTAATTGTATTGAAAATATGAATATGTTGATATATTGTCTGAGACATAAAAAAAAATCTTTCTCAAAACTGTTAATACCTATGTTTAAAAGCGATACAAGATATAACATTCTATTATTGCAGTAAATAATGCCTTTAACGCCATCAAAACAATAAAACTGGCGTAATATAAGTTATAAATCTGAAATTCCAATCTCTCGCGGATGTTAAAATCGCGAATGATTTAGAAATCAGCCGCTCTAGCTACACGAAAGCGGTGTTGGCTGTGCAAAATCAACGCATGCGCACTGGATGCAAAAAGCGGCCACAAGAAACAGCATGGTTATTGAGATCAGCTGTTCGCAGACGAAGAAAGTTCATTAAAACGTCTTATTATCCGGCGGTATCCAGAGCAACTGTCTAGTTAGCCGTTAGCAAATCTAGATGAATACTGAGACCTATTGTACGGTGTTACACCTATGCGTATACGGTGATTTACATAGATTTCTCGACATTATACTCGTATTTTGTGCGCGAAACTTAAATAGACTGCAACAGAAATATCTGGGGTAATAATAAAGTTTAGTCGTACAGTATAAAACGCGCGTGCAGTCGCACATCCAAAAATATGTTCTCTAGGATCCCACTTATTTATTATTTCTATATATATTATTTAATTATTCTATATTTGTAACAATAATTGATATAACCAATAGTAACGGACAATTTATATAGCATACAGTAAGCTTATACTAGTTCTAGGTATATATTTATTTATGGAATCAATGAATTAAGCAAATAGCCCATCTGGAGGTGGCATAACGAAAACCACAGGGCAGTGCTCATCTTTTAACGTGAAGATTGCCGTTAAGACATTAAGTCACAATATCATTAATTTCAATTTGTGTCTCAGCCTATATTACTACGAACACAACTATAACAAATTTAATTAACAATGTATGTTCATTTGTATCGAACCCACTATCGGGGCATAAAAATATTGCGTACGAATATGTAACAGTACAATAACTTACACAAAGGTCGGCGAGTGTGATACTGTTGGCGGTATAGAAGATTAGCAGTTCCGCGGGCAGGCAACGAGAGCTGGGCTCCCGTAGTTTAGACGCGAGGAGTAGGCAAGTTGTGCCCAGCAACTGGACTTGGCTCTTGCCCACAGCACACGTGCTCAGGAACCGATCCAAATATGATATCGCCAATGGAACACCTCCTCTTGACAGTTGTTATCCTCACATACCTGTGAAAGTATAATGTGTTACTGAAAATTATCTGAGTAAACTTACATACAACGCCAAGCCGTTAGAGTTTATCGTACAGAATTCCCGATAACCTATATATGAAATTGAAATACACGCTTATTGCGATAACTGCGACGTGCATTGCTTTCCTGTAGTTACATTCCTTATCAGAAGGAATTGTAACCGTTCGTAAGTAGCTAATTTGTGTGTCGGAAATGACCCAAATTCCCTTACAACTAAGTCCCAACTTATTTGTATTGCAACGTTATATTTGTAACGTTTCACCAGAATCCGTTACTGATAATAGGAATTGCATTCTGAGAATGGAAATGTACAATGCTTGCTATTGTGTACAACAGGGATTCCCCAATTATGTTTATGAACAAAGAATCACTTTTAAAAACTTGCACAACCATAGACGAATTACTAAAAAATCCAAAACTGGTTTTGTTATTGGTTATGTGTGTTCTATATATAATATGCTGTTTAAACCACGTTTAACCTATCTGAGACATATTCGCAAATCAAAATGAGACAATTGCCTTTTTTGTTTTCGTATTGGATTTGATATCGTTCGCATTGGGAAGCCTTAGCGTATAATGTAGTAAGCGGAGAACATTATGAGACCAGTAAATAATTGGATTGTTCGCGGGGCACATAGTTTCGCACGGTGTAACCGAGCGGATGCGCGACTTGCTCAGCTGATTGTCTCACGCTCCGCCGCCGTCTCAGCTGATCGAACGATTTCTATGGCTAATCCCGTGTGCGAACGCTTTTTTATACGCCCATACCAATTTATGACGCGCTCGTTATGAGCAAGCGGAATTAAAGGTTGCTTTTTGCCGTTTAACTCGATAATTAGATGTTTACCGCTTTTAATACCAGTGGATTTATAATTAGAATGGCGTTAAAGCCGCGGCATTTCAAATTACTGCATTGTTACAAATAATGATATTAGAAGTTTTAGTAGGTGTTTGCTGTTTATATAATGGTACTTGATTAAAATACGTGTGTGGTTTTTATCGTAGTATGATTAACAGGAGACTAGTCAAATTATATTTGAATAAAAATCGTGAAATTTTTTAATGTGACTAATAAATAAATATATCAAAAAGGTATCAGTTCTATACGAAACAAAGCCCGAAATTATGTTGTAATTAATTTGTACACAACTAATGAGTGTAAGTAATGACCGTGTAAGTACTCATACAAAAGTCGACTTAAATGTCTTAGTGTCATTGACCCTAGGCGCTGGAGCGTTTCGGTCTGCTTGTGCTGAAATGTGGTATGTGACTGGTTTAGCTGTGCCGGGCTGCGAGCACCGAGCATGCGCAGGCACAGCACGCGTGACGTCATCGCGCACTAGCTCCACGTGGCCTACCTTCACAGCTGATTTAATCCCCAAACTACGCAACCACACTAAAGTAACACCTATCTAAACATCTGCAATCATTGAAAATTATCTATAAACTAATAGATAAAACTCTTAAATCACACATTTCAAACAATGTTCAATGCACCCATGAACTCAATAAAACCATACATTACATGCAATTTAACCACGGGCATTACAATGACAGTTGTACGTTAGCAAGCAATTATTTGCACGAGGCATTCTATCTGCCATTAGTACGAGTACAAGTCAAGATAATAGTGCGCGTCCGGCCGGCGTCAGCTGTGTGTGTCAAAATCAGCTGATTATTCAAATAGAACGAGCGAGTCACACCGGTCGGCGACCGCGCGCCCGCACGGGCCCCTCGTGTACCTACCGTCTACTCTACCTACCTACCACCACACTGCTGCTAAATATAATTACTCCAACTATTACTTTATATCATTTCCAGACGTACTCTCCTCATCGCGATCACCATGTTATTCTAATAAGATTCTAACCGGTTAGCTGCCAAATAGACAAACAGCTGATCATGTAAACAACGTAGTTATGCCAATACAAAGCACGCAATGGTAACACTAGGGCACGTATCACATCAGATTGAGGGTCTAAGGTACTGTGTACCGTGGGAATCGCATATTGTGTGGGTGTCGTCGACAGCGGCGGAAGGTGGCTATGTCATACGGGGCCCACCGACGTCGGCTGCGACGGGAGGAGCTACACGTGGCCGGAAAACGCGACAAAATGGCGTTGGAGCGAGTGGAGCGCGGCGTGGGTGCGGCATGCGCGGGTGCGCTCACCTCTAGCATCCACTCGGCGACGAGTCGGCGCATGTGGGGGCTGATGTCGGTCTGCACCGTGCCGAAATAGTTGGCGGTGACGGCGTAGCGCTCCTCGGTGCGCAGCAGGTTGTCGAGCACGCGGCGGCGCAGCAGCACGGGGTCGGGCAGCGCGGCGCGCGGGCCCGCCTCGCCCGCGGGGCTCACTCGCTCCGCGCACAGCAGCTCCATGTCCGCCGCTCGGGCCGGCTAACAGCTGATCGGGCGGGGCGACTCGGTACGGATACGGTGTGGCGACGGCGAGTGCCCGAGCCGCAGTGAGCCGAGCGCTCGGCGCCGGCGCGCCAGCCCGTCGAACATATGATCGGCGCGGGAGGGGGGCGGCCGGCCGTTGAGGCCCGCACGCAGGTTTCTCCCGATTCCACGTTCGAATAATAATACATAACGTGCCCTCTTGCTCGCTCCTCACACGCTCTCTCCTTCCTTCTCTAAATACTATTTACAAAATAAGATGGATTCGAATGAAGGAACAGGTACCTATACTAGGATGTTTTAGTATGTAATGTCGATGATTTTATTGGGTCATTATGATTGTGAGTCGGCTTCATGGGAAGTTAAAAGTGGAAACATTATTTTATTTATTAAATTATCAAATGATTACCTACCTACCTGCCATTACCAAGTGGATAGACATGGATTCACAAACAATATAGGTAGGTGGGTATGTTAAGAATTTAACTACCTATCTTATCTAATCTATAAGTCTTATAGTTAGGTACACTAGTAGGAAGGTAGGCTAAGTCAGTAAGTACCAAAGTAGGATTTATATGTGAATGGAGTTAACTGTTAAAAGTCCTTTGGGATGGAACTCGTACTTAGTTATACCCGGTAACCAATGCATATCTACCATGAGTACCATGCGGAAGGACACTGGTTCAATGCCGACGACCTGCTGGTCGGAATGCTGGCTATCGTATCGTTGGTCGAGAGTTCGTGTAAATAGTCTGTTTATTTAGCCTTCAACTTTACGGACCACCATGACGGCTCATGGTACGAATTCGTAGAAGCTTGTGGTGGCCTAGTCTAACAGTGATTTCTGTGGCCGAATTTGCATTGTTTGTGATTTATGTTTTATGATAATTCTTAAACCTACCTACTTGACTACTAAGTTGTGTTGTGACCCTAAAATTGAGCTTTGATCAGTTTGTAAATTTTATATTTTTGTTTTAATTTTAATTACAATTTATGCAGGGTGTTTGGCGCATGGACCGACAGGATTGGAGTTTTGTCATCAGACCTTTGTCCAGCCGTGTACTCCGATGAAGTTAAGAGAGCGGATAACATCCCTCATAATTAAGGGATAAGCAAGTAAGCATTAATACCAGTACGCAGGAAACATTAATATCCAAATGTTTCCAGCTTACTGGTAAATATTTTTCCAAAATTCACAATCAATTCGGCTAGTGGATAAAGCTAATGAGACTTTTATCATGGCTGGTACGCAAAAGGTTTTTACTCGTAACAAAAATAAATGACTAATTGCTTATAACCGCAATTCCATATCTCAGACTGTACATTTGTTTTAACGCAAATATTATCATCTATTTATATCAACAGGTTTACTTAATACAATCCTCCACATTATAAATTAAACTTATATGAAATCAGTCTTATAAAATAATTACCTATTTTAATATTATTAGCAACTGCCTGCAAAAAATTAATACTATTTTTTTTATTTTTTCTCGAAATTGCTATAGATGATTTTATATGCATTTTGTATTTCTACAAATACAGATTTCTACAGATATTATATGCATTTTGTATTTATACGGCGTTAAAATATGCTGCTGGAGATATGGAATATCGGTAATTTAGCTTTTGTGTGTAGTGAAATAACCCTATACATCAAATAGATCTTCGATAACATGGCACTTGGGAAATGGTTTTTGACAAAGGGTTTTCGATGATCAGTCCGACACCCGCATTCAACACCACATTGTGAAACAATTAAATATCCCTTGTGGATGTATTAACTGAATAATATTATTTTTAAAAACACTGCAATTTAATGGTTAAGAAGTCTTCGTAAATTTACAGGGACTCGAAATTTGTTTTTTTTTTGCACTGTATTAACTATGTATTACCTACATTACGTTTAATTCATTATCTTTATATCTGCCGTCTATAGACCTTTCGAGTTCAGTAGTTAAAAGCTGATGATTCTTACAAACAATAAATGTATGTTCGTAGGTACCTACCACAGCATTCAGAGAGCTAAATGTTCCGTGATTCTTTGAAATAAAAGTTCCGGTTTTTGACCCCCAAATTTTGTTGCTGTCGGAACAGAATTCCGGACAAAAAGTGTTTAAATGGTTTTACACGTCTGCTGTTCACAATCTAATTCATGGACACTTTTTAAATAGCAATCCGACGTGATGCGGTGGGTTTGAAACTATTTAGGTACTTAATGCCTTAATGGTTAGTCTCGTAGATAAAAACTTTAGCACCAAGACCGATGTTAGATAAGCACGTTCGAATCTTGCGTTTACGTGGACCTTATTTAATTAACCTTATTACGTATACTATAATGTACTTTTTGCTATTGATATGAATACGCTGTTCTAAATCTCGTTATAGGTATAAATTATTTGGTTTTAATTAAGTCCTGGAATTATAAACTTATGAACTTTTTTTTTCCTACATCTAACGCTTCATTGCAACCACAAGTAGTAAATTTTCGGTAGTATTAATGTAGAGGCATTTGTTAACTTACGGGGATGTGTTATTTTTGTTACACTTTTCGAAGTCACGCATCGCACTCGTTGAGAATACATCTGGGTATAAAGTTTGCTATTGTTTACTATTTGGTGATTAATCATTAAATGAAAAACTACATTTATTATGAATGATTATGTATACATAATGGAATCTGCGAGATCTTTGTGCGATTTAATTTAGATGTAGATGAGATGGCCTTTAGTGCTTCAACCAGGTTATTGAGCTTTTTAAAAGACTGCTGTACCTGAGTAACTATTTATGGTTTTCATGAGGTGTTGGCTAAGGAGCTAAAATATTTGGGAATGCTTGCTAGGAGCCTTTACGTGTGGTGCCTTAACGAAAGATGCTTTTGACGATCTGGCGATACGCATTGGACCAGAGGCAGGTAAAAGTTCTGATCCACTATAAGATGAAATTGTAGTAGAGGGTTAGCATCGCGTGCTCTATGAGTATATACCTCTACATTATGTTGAGTTTAGACTTTTAAGTGATCTCTCTAGTTTTAAGTTTTCGTCTATATTTTCATTAATATGTGTGTGGCACCTATTACATGATTTTATTATTGTTATTATAACGTAGCTGCTGTTCCTGTAATCGTTCTATTTTACTATAATTTGTGGTATTTCTGCAAGGTGATACGGGTAAAAGAATATATATATATATAATAAGAATATGACAAATCGTACCTAAATTTCTACACACTTAACTGTTATTTTTCAAAGATCACTAGTTATCTAAAAGCGTTAGTTATCTACTAAAAAGGGAAGTATTACTATATATTAAAAAATAATAGTTAAGTACGTTCTTCCATTTTGAGCTTATGGATATTGAACACATTTTATCTCATCCCGTAAAGATTGCTTGCCAGTAATAAAACCTATTCCTAGGTTCAAGCTATTCGGTTATGGTAAATTAATTGAATTATACATATGTATTTAACGATACATTTGTGCCTTTTAGTGCGACAAAATGGTACTTATAAAATAATCTTTAATATGCCCTCATAAACCGCAAAATAAGCTGCTCATACGGGTTGGTAGGTTATTTTTGCTTTTTAGTTTGCTTTAATGCAACTACATTTTCTTACCTTATGTAGTTTGAGTAAGCGTCAATAATCAAAATTTTTGTTGTAGCTCCGTATCTAATAACATTCTATCGATATAAAGGAAAAAAGGCATGGATTTGTAAGCCATCTTTGTAACGAGTTGTGGGGTCATTACCCTGCCGTGAGAGATTGTATAGCCTGTTACTACCTACTAGATCTAGAAAGAGCCTACCAGTCCTACCACATTTGCAAAATAATTTTTAAAGTTTGCCCTAACTAAGTTTTGAGACGTTTATTTCATGTTAATGTTAAGTTTAAAATATCTATGTCTGCTGCGCTTGAAGAAGAGCAGCAGTAAATGGTAAATCTCCCATCAAGAGCAATATAAAAAGCTTCACCTAGTATCAGGTTTCTGCTAAATCCTAGTTAAGTATATATGTAAGTATGTGCCTCAAAATTTTCCTTGTTTTAGAAACATTCAGTTCGAAAACGATACAAGCTTAAACGACCTGCTATTACTTGCCAAATAACACAAAAACTCAAATTCATCATATAAATCCTATTGTAGAGCACGTTATTTACAGCAAAGGTAATACTAGGTTAGTTCTGTGCATCACCATTCGCTAGCACACTTACTTAGATATCAACTTTAAAGCTACTACTAGGTTTGGTACGAGCATATTTGAAGAATACAACCAAGTTGTAAACTTCAAGAATCAATGACGACGCATAGGTATGGTTAACAATTTTGTCGCGCGAATAAAACACGTGGATTCTTAGCGCTTAGACTTTAGACCTTAGGTACATCCTTTGGATGGTTCGTCTGACGAGCTTGGATTATAATAATGTGGAAATTGTAGCTAAAATGATAATAAGATAGAAAATTTCATCTGACGAGGCCTTTACAATACCTACCCAATTAAGTTGTCAAAATGGCATATAAATTAAACAAGATTCATGCATTTCATTATTCAATTATGTATTAATAAATTGATATTTAATTAAGAACTCTTCAATGAAAAGCTACATGTCACAAACAAAATAAATATTTAATTATAAAATTTTGGTAATAGATTGGAATATTTAATTATAAAATTTGGTTACATCTTAACAAATACCTTAAACCGCCATGTCCTATTTAGAGCCAAATTATCTACAGCAAGCTTAAACTTAGAGTAAACATTGACTTTTAGGGGGATTTTGCATAAAGGTCCTTTGTGTTACGTAAGTAGGAACTCAAAATTTAAATAGTCTCAACAAATATTCGGACCACGCCTTGCCATGGACGTTAGACGTTGCCTCGGCGATAGCTCGTAAATATTAAACTTGTAAGGAAAGAAACCGCACTGCTTAACGGCTTCGTTGAAATGTCTATCGCAATATTCTTTCTGATATTTATTTCTGCTGTAAATATAGGCACCTATTATTAAACTTAGAAAATTCCAACACACTAGGCACAATAGGTCAAAGTAATATTTTTGTTCCGAATTTTTATTGAGGGTTATTTTTGTATTGGTAGCATGCACAATAAGGATACATAGAATCCGTTAAGGTTTAAGATTTCCTGATTCCAAATTCACTTGAAGCCGTTCCTGCTTGACATCAGGCGATCGTTATATTCAAACCACGCCAGTCTTTAAAATAGGAACTTAGTACAATGTTAAGTTGGTTACTTACCAACACGAATGGTTCAGAAAGTATCTCGCTAATTTATTCAAATTCTTATAAAGACAAATTAAGAAAAATAAATATAATCTTACAATTATTACTCTTTTAAAATCTAATGACGTGTAACAGGATCTCCTTACAAAATATGAAATACACTGAAAACGTTCGAGTAAACATGAATTTCTAGATAAGAACGGTTGGTCTGATTTTGAATATTTTAAATGTCTCGTTAGGGATTCGATGCAACCTGTCATTAAATAAAAATACTTTACTTGAATTTGGTGTCTACCAACTTAGTAGTAGCCTTAAACAATATATCCTATACTTGCATAATTTTATTACTGGTATAACATTAATACTGATGTGTTGTTCATGTTGGTTCATTTAAAGCTCTAATGCACGTGTTTACACGTGTGTTGTTACTTTTCCACTATTTAAGTACGTTCAATTCACATTTGTAGCTTACTATGTTGCAAGTACCTGAGCGAACTACTGCGCCCATTTATTTTCGATGTTCTATAAATGTCAACGTCCATATAAAGCGTGTGGGGCGATATAATTCGTGTTTCAACTTCTTCGCGGTTTTTTTTTGCGCTAATTCAAATCGGAGGTCTGCACAGGGCCGGCCGCAGGAAGTGCGCCATAACCGTGTACCATTAATCATTGACTGGCCGGCTTCCTTCATGGATTGGGAACATGAGGGTGACACTTTTATTGTTTCGCATATTTTTACTTATTTTCTTAGTGGTACATACCGGTATTGGTAGTAACCGTAACTTTAACGCTAAAGAATGAGTTGGATTCCTGCTTATATTTACGAGACAAATCAGAATTATTAACATACCTTACAAATATATTCCAATAAACAAATAGGGGATAATTTATTTATATTAAGTTATTTACAGTTGTTAAGGTTATTTAAGATAGTGGTGGTTCTAGGACTATGTTAGGTAGTCTCCTAGACTGTTTCGTTACACTATAAGTTGATGTGTACATTATTCTAGTTGTGAAAACTATTTTTTCTCAATAAATTGGTAGCCATCTTCGTTGAGGGATATACGTCATTGTCTGTCATGTTAGGCCAGTGCTGATAACTCTGCACGAAGTCATTAAATTAAAATGAATTAGTTACGTAGAAAGCAGGTTATTGTAACAGCTAGGCTCTACATACACCGCTCAACGTGCCAGTAACAAGACATTTGTCACTTTGTGCTTTTTCATCATCATCGGCTTATATCGTTCCACTACAATGAACAGGCTTTTTCACCCAGCATAGTCATGGGCAAGTTGGGCCGTACACTACCTATCCCAAGAATAGTGTTAGCGACTAACTATCCCAAGATTATAGCCGGGATCGACAACCCGAAGTTCTCACAAAACTGGGAATATCGCAAAATATGCAGATTTTCACTATGGTATTCCCGTGGGATTACGCAGCGATTCAAACCAACCTTCAGACTACGAAACCAATGTCTTAAGGTATTTTTGCATGCGTGTGTTTTAATTGCGATTGAATTGTTAAAAATGCATGCTCAAAATAAACCGGCTAATGGATACCAATGTGACTCCTGAGACCTTTGACCGGATACGAGCTTAGCGTTTCCTTACGTGTATTGAAATGAGCTTGTGCGCAAACAATGAACAGAATTCCGTAACATAGCAATAACGCGCTTAGTGCGAGCGGGACGTCAGTCGTTCTTGGAACCACGAGGCTGCGTAAGGGAACGCGGCCCGACGGAATGCAACCGGCACTAGGGTTGCTACTCGCTCTCCTCTCTTATCAGTTACCAAGGACTATTGAGCTAGTTACCCTGTTTTTTTTAAGGACGTTCCGCTGTTTCATGGGACAAATGGTGGAGCACAGATGGCTCTCATCCCGAAATAAAATGCAACGAGCCTAAGCCTCTCGAGATCTAATGCCTTTGACTTAATTTTGGAGACTCTGACTTGGGTTCAAAAAGATAGAGCTGAATTACGCAAATTGGTACTTGCATAAAATGGTGTTTTAATGCTCTCCCAAATACTCCATGGAGTAAGGACCTATGGCTTCCCATGATAATGAACAAATACACAGGTATCAATATATAATAAATAGGGTCTGTGCTTGGGCGAGTTCACATGGATTACTAGTTAATCCCGATAAATCTCAGGCCATTATTATAGGCAGTAAATACCATCTAGCCGTTACAAATGCAATTTTTTCCGCCTATAGTGTATGATGGGAAACTGATATCGTACGTGGAAACGGTGAGAAACTTGGGCCTGTACTTTGATTCATCTCTCTTGGATTCACCATGTCATAAAATTGGTCAGAAAATGTTCTCCTGTTTTCATTCTTTAAGCGCTTGCAAACTTCCTTCCATTGAAAACTAAAATAGTTTTAGCTCAATCACTCATGCTTCCTATACTCGACTAACGACTACGCTGACTCATGTTTTCTTGATATAACGGAGGAACTTTTAAACAAGCTTGAGCGTTTTCAAATTATGCTTCGCTTTATTTTGGTCTTCGCAAATTCGATCAGTCTCTGAGTACGTAGCACTCTAAGGTGGCTTCCTATTCGGCAGCGCCGTAGCTATCGGATTCTTGTGTTATTATTCAACATTTTGAAGAATCCTTTGTACCGAGCTACTGAGGAGCGCTTTACATATCTTTCCTCGTCTGGCGTACACTCGTTCTTACTATAATTTGTCTCTAAAATTCCAAGCAGTACTTCAATGTATAGCGATTCCTTTAACAGTTGAGGCTGCGAGACTTTGGAACAAACTTCCTTGTGTTTTACGTGGGTTGTCCAACTGTTGGTTCTTTTAAAAGAAATTAAAAAAATTCCTGTTACGTAAAGTTAGAATTGGTGGCTCTTGAATGTGTGATTTTCTTTAAAGTTAAATTGTTTAGTCATTTATTTCAGTATGTTGTTGGATTACACACACCTATATATTTTTATATGTAATTCGTATTGTATTGTAGTATGTTATATATTTGATTGTATTGTGTATATTTATTGGTATTACGTATATAATATATTCATTATATTAGTATATTTATTTATATGTGTGTACATGTACTTATATGTATATATTAATCTCATGTGTCAGTATTAGTGTATATTGTGCTGTTGCTTTCGTCTAGCTCTACATTTTAGTTTTCTTTTATATTATTTGGTCTGCTGGAAGAAATCTCTTTTTAGAGATAAGCCTACCTGTACTTATTGTTCCTTTTTGTTACTTTTAAGTTGTCAACCTTTGTACGAAATAAATAAATAAAAAAAAAAATATAATTTACAATGGAATTTTTATTCTACTTTGCATTAAATCAGATCCTAAAAGGCACTTTTGATTTGTCATAATAGCTGTAAGATTAAAACAATTTGGCTCTATCATCGGTTCTGATTGATGTACTGCTAAATAGAAACAGTACCTATTTCAAAACTATAAGGGCTTCATTTAGTACAAAGAGTATAGGTTATCACTTTCGCATCAACATCATATTGTAAATTATCCTGGATCTTTACCGTTTTGTATTCATCTTCCACCTATGGTATATGTATTTTCGTACCTTTGGTAGGCTTCGATGTATATTTAACTAAGCGTTTAAATCAGTTCAAACTCATGTAGTTTTTTGTTGCATATTAGTCGGTTAGTGTTCGTCAATCCGCATTCAGTGAGCATGATTATAATCATTGTAACGATGATTAGATTTCATTGAGGAGGCCACCGACCTTCCGTGGTACATTGAAAATGTAGTTACTTTACAATATTTTAATAAAAACTATGTATTTAATTTAGTCAATTATAATTTTTTTTAGGTATACTAGTCTGATGAATTGAGTACATAAGCTTATATTAAGGGGTTTAAATATGTATGTTTAGTATTCACATTAAGTCTTAAATCGTTTGGAGGTTCATCATCATAGCCATATAGTATACTAGGACTTGGTATTCAATCCAATCAGTTTGGCGGGTCTTCGGACCCTCGTTCGCTATTTAGCAGGATTTAGCACAGTATGCAGTGGCATACTTAGTATTCAAAAAATAAACTTAAATAACCTTTTAAAACCTTTTAACCATGGGGTTGGGACGTAAAATATTTGAATGGTTCAATTTGAACACGTACATATATAACGTAAGTGTGTAGAAACACTGAAATAGACGTATTAAAAATTTAATTATTGTGCAATCGATGTGTCTTTAAGTGTAGGTATATAAATATAATTGCGCTCGGTTGACGTTTTTAGATTGACGCCATGTTACTCAGCTGTGATGACGTCAGTTTGTCAATTTGTTGTAAAAGTATTGTATAAGTGTTTGTAAAAGCACGAGTCAAAAGACATACTGATATCGGCATAGAGTCCAATGACAAATGATCGCTGTAATATATTTTTATAATTAAAAAGGAACACATTAACAAATTGGTAAGAATTTAAAACTGGATTCTCTTATATCATTTTTAGAACATTATACCTTAGTTTCCACTACAAATAATATATTTTTCATTTCACGATCCATTTGGTGTATTGGTTGAGACGTCAGCTATAACCAAGGGTTCCGGGTTCGATCTCCGGGCTGTTCAAACATTTGTGTGCATACATTACATATTGTGAACATATATAATTGTATTGGTCTGGGTGTTTTTTATGTATAATATCAATGTATTTCCAAAAAAATATATAGGTATGTTTATCAGTTGTTAAGTATTCATCAGCCTATAAACGTTCCCACGGAGGGGCACGAGCCTACCCGTATAGGGTGATTAGGCCTTAGTCGTCCACGCGGGCCCAGTGCGGATTGGACGACTTCACACACAACCTTCGAATCTCTTCGCAGGCGTGCATGAAGGTTTCCACACGATGTTTTCTTTCACCGTAAGAGCGTCGGATAACGTACATATATATTTTTTCAAAAATTCGAAAACACATTGGTACGTGTCGGTATTTGAACCTCAGCCTCCTGGTAGGAAGGCGACAGTCCCACCATTGAGCTAACGACGCTCTAAGTATTCATATAACAAGCTAATGCTTAGTTTTGGGCTAGATGGCGCTGTATGAATGTCAGTGGATATTTATATTTTATTTTTATTATATTTTTTGATTTTTTCTATCCTTTTATCTATTGTGGTGTATATTAAAGAATTTAATAAATCGTATCCACAATTTACATTGTTGTATTGCAAGTATTGCAACCTCATTTACAGTTTTTCATTTACAGTCATGTCCTTACTATTTGTTACGAAAGTATTGAAATAAACAGCTCGTCGACAGCCCTGCCAGTCCGTTCACTGGCTGAACAACTCAACTCTCGACTCAAAATACAGGTAAGTATCTGTTTTTGAAATCAATTACTTGGAAATAGCTATTAAGTGTTGATCTAGGAACTGCAGTAATTAACAGTTTCAATAAATAATAGTACCATTGCTTAATTAATTTATATATGTGTTATTTACATTGCATATACAGGTTTGAACATGGTATCATACTCGTAAATTAACATGTGTTTAAAAATTAACAGTTTGTCTAATGGCTTGGTTCAGATTGTGGGGAGGCGATGGATGTGGAATTTTTAGGATCTGGTAAAGTATTTGCGAAAAGTCTTTGTTCAGATGTGACATTTTACCCTTTGACCACCGAAAGACGCTTTAAGGCGCCAGACACAAAAGATTTTCTAATGGAATTCCGGCGTTCAATGGGTTAATGAGAATTAATCGCGCATGTAACTCTATACGAAAAACGCTTAAGTCATCGTTATCTCATTCTTCCCAACGAGCAGATACAGACTAATGAAAATTCAGATCAACCTCTTCAGATTTTCAAACAGCCTTACTTTTGAAGATGGAATTATTCTTTTCAGGCAATCAGGATTATCAAGCAGGTATGCGATGGAAATGTGCTCGTTACGGGCGATATTTGAATCCTCAAAACACAGTTCTAACCACGGATTAGCAGTATACAAGCGATGCAAACTATCAATTTGAAAAAAATATTTTGAACTAATACAGCTCACTTCGACAAGTCTCTATCGGCAAATTTAAGGTAACGTGACCCAAAACTCTTTGAATTCTAGGTATGTGGCCAGGCAGAGTCCTACAGAAACTTTGTCGTCTGGTATATCACGGACGTGACACATAATATAAAATGTTTCATCCATCATCATCATCAGCTCATGATCGTCCCCCACGGGCACTAGCCTACCCGTAAAGTGTGATAAGACCTTTGTCATCCACGCGACGTGGGTTGGCCGACTTCACACACAACCTTTGAATCTCATCGCAGGCACACGCAGGTTTCCTCAAGGTGTTTTCTTTCACCGTAAGAGCGTCGGATAAACGTACATATAATTTAGAAAATTCGGAAATACATGGGTACTCCACAGTCCACACCAATGAGCCACCGATGCTCATTCTATTTCTATAATTTTAGACCAGATGACAGGCGCATACCATCAGGCACAAATCTTTCAATTAAACACCTAATTGTTGCAAACATCTTTCATATTCAAATTAATATTTGTCAAGTCAAGTGTTGTAGCAACAACGAATTTTATTGTTTGTTGGTCTTATTTTTCGACAACTGTTCGAGTTTTCTATGTGACAAAAGTACAACTAAGACAAATAGTTTTTAATATTAGTCATAGTTAGGTATTCTATAATTGTCTATGACATAATAATCTATAACATCTATACTGTAATAATTACAATTAAAATTTATAAGTAAGTTTGTACAGATGATTTTTCCTATAATCAATGGTTGGGTTGTAAAAAGGACCCATAAACTTAGTCTTGAGATTCCAGCCGAGTCAATTTGATGTTTTCGGTCATAAAGCGAATGTGGATCTGAACGTCAACTGACACGTACATCCTTAACAACATGAGTATTTGTCAACTAAGCCAAAGATGAAATATAGAATTTTATACCAAAATAAATCTCATTTCTAATTAGAAAAAGTTGTTATTTTCGAACAAAGTATTGCATTGTCTTCTTAATAACAATCAAATAGCCTTTAAATGATACAAATATAATAACTTCAGGTATGTTTACTATTTACCCCTGCTCTACTCACAACATAAGCCTAACAGTATATGGTTAATTAAAAAAAATCCGCAAGAAAAGCCGTGTCACGTTTAGTACTTGACAATTGCACAATCGGTATTCGGTTATTTGAGCAATAAATGTATCAACTGTTGTGTTGATTGTTAATCGCTGACTCGATTTAAAATCAGCTGATCCAATAGAACGGGTGCCGTGTACTTTGTACGTGAATGGCTTGTCCGCTGTATGCGCGTACGTTAGGCGTTTGTATGTATGCTGCAACAACAATGAACTTTCCAAGAAATACAATTTATCTATGTGGAACGCATTCGCACGCATCCCGTGTCATACGGCGTAAGAAATGCAATTACTGTGGTTGTACTTTTAATAGCAGCTATTATTTTATTTCTACGTGAAATTATATAACTGTATTGATAACTGTACTTGTTGATACTTGTGAGTTTTAACTATCACGAATAGTAAAAACTCACAAGTATCAACCATTTATTTTTTAATTTATATTTATTTGATGTTATTTCAGTAAGAAAACAACTCAGTACATACATAGTGATGCTTGGTGCATTAAAGACAAATTGATACCATCATTCGATCATCAAATCGAGATAAAAAGTGTGTGCAATAATTGTTATAAACATAATTTTGGACATAAGGAACAAACAATAGCTATGATCTTCGACTGATTATACATATTTTATTATATATTTTGGTACCAAACATTTTAAGCAATTGGTTAAATTCTATCTATATATGTCATGATGACATATTTAGGCCTCTCTCGTAGTTTAGGAATAATTGTTAAGGTGTAGGGCAGGTAAGATTATCGTGACTGCGTTCTCTGGTCTGTCATGTTTAATTTTGATTAAATCTATTCGTAATGATGGTTTCTCTACTTTATTTTGTCATTAATACAAACATTGTTATCTTAAGCAAAATAACTAATAAAATTATAAAGGTCAACATGTTATATTACTATATTAGTGGAACGGCTTAGAAAGGCAGTTTTAACTAGTAGCACACTGACATCTTCTAATAAGGTAATATAAATATATAGGAATTTTACGGCTTTCTGTGTTTTAAGTACACTGAAAATCGATTTTGCTTGCACAATCCGTACATTTAAGTCCACACATGAATATGCAAAAAATAATTAGTATAAATATAAAACTTAACAGACAAAAATTAAAATGTACATCCGTGTCGAAATGCATTCCAGAGAGCTTGCATGTACGAGTGTGTAAGTCGGTAGTGTAACAAAGAGTAATCAGTAACTCTGGCTTATGGGAAACCATCGGGTTAAGACAATGAGTGCAAGCGTAGTTCGCTTGCTCAGTAAAATTCTACTGGCATTCTAATGTCATCTTCTAACGGTCCCTTTACAGGTCTGGGGAAGTTGACTGGAGGTCATTAACTCCTTATCATGTACTTATTTGTCTATAATATAAATACTTGGGATGTAAAGGATCCCAGAATATGCTGGATTGACAGTACCTTATTATAGAACCACAACCTGTTGAAATTAAATCGGTTTATCATGATGTGGAAGTTCATATTTACTTAAGATAATAAATATCTGTTTAATTTGCTGAAAAATTTAATAAATTCCAGTCACATAATCATTTTATCCACTGTAATTGCTTGTCCGATGCTCATTTTAGTTCTCGCATAGCAAGTTAAGGTTTAAAAACATCGAGTAGTATGGTATTATTTTTTAACTGAGACGACCCATTTGGGTTAATGGTTGAGATACTCCACTAATATACCATGAGTTCAATACCCCGGGCAGTATAAACATTTGTGTGTATGACATCTGTTGTTATTGGTCTGTGTGTCCATGTATAATATGTCATTATTTCCAAAACTAGGTAAGTATTTTTATCCGTAATATAGTACCCATAATACAGTCCTGGTGCTTAGTTTGAGGCTAGATGGCGCTGCGTAAATATTTATTATCTATGAATATTTATTATCTAAGCCTGGGGACCCTGTAAAGAGCCTGTGTTCTGGGCTTAAAGGTAAGTCAGGCAAATAATGTAATGGACACTATGACTTAACATTACTTTGTCACAATTTAACAACTGCACTGTAGTCCCTTTTACGGGATTGAGAATTAGTAAGGGTACAGTTATGTATTATCAGTAAAAACCAACAAAATGATTTTAAAGAAAGATTACTCCAAATTTACGCCAAACTTCACCAAATATAACAACTATACTCAAGTCTGCAAGTTTAAGTATACTCAAGTTTAAGTATACTCAAGTTAGTTTTTAAACTGATTCGAGATATAGATTGCGATTAGGTATAATTATTCAAATGACACAGAAAAATAACGTTTTGCTGTAATACTATTATAACAATTGATATTGCAAATTTAATTACAAATTATTGTTTTTAAAGTATACAGTTGCATGAAATTTTTCATACTTTTTTGTATGGGAGTTAAATCTGGGGGCACGGTAGTACCCTCGCCAAGACGAGCCAAGCGAAGCGCAAGGGCACTACCTACCTTTTCTCGAAGTGTTTGAGAAAAAGATATCACATCTCATGTAGAGCTTACTTACTTTAGATCAGAAACTGCCGACAAACTGTTTTCAGTTTGGCAGATAGTAATAATTGTTCTTTGTTTTTTTGTGTATGAATAAATAAATTCAAATTAATAAATATTCGCATCACCTCTACGACGGTAGCGAAACGGCGAATCTGTACATATTAACTAATATGTATAATTTGTTTCGGCTTGGCAACTTTTTACATGAAATGTTTTGGTGGGATACTAAATATTTATTGCCTATTCTAAAAGTTGATCACTACCAGTGTATACACTGTTTAGCTACAATATTGAAATATTATGTTCTCGTTATAAATGATACACACTTGCCAAGGCCTACCTTGGCAAGTGTGTCACTTACAACTTACTGCCTACAGTATTGAAGGAAACCAATAAATGTGGTTTTATGATGAGTGATGTCACTTTTCTGTTTGTGAGGAATCTTTGTATTTTACTAGCACTGATAAAACATTATTTTCTTTCTAAGATCGTTATTATATTTCTATCCAAAATTGCCCTGAATCCGTCACCAGACACGACTGTTGTCCGGACTCTTATATCAATAATTTTATTAGTAATTTATTTGACTCAGTATCAAACGTACCATACGGTTATTATAATTCCCTAAAAAATATCACAACCATTAGTAAATTCGATTTGTGACAAATATTAATGCTGACTGTACAAGCAATTTTACATCGTGACGTATGGTATGTGCATTTCCTGAGCGCAGTTATGGCGAAATATCGTGGTGGTGCCGTGGTGTTAGTGATAACGATGTTTATTACTTCCGAAATAATCTCGCACCTCGCAACGCTGGCTATGTTTACCGTCGTGCATAAAGATACTGGTGAACTCACGACGAAAAATGGATGCTTTAAAGTTTTACAACTTTGTATATCTATTTGACTTTCTCTTACGGTGAATGACAATATCGTGAGGAAACCTGCACGGGCCTACGACGAGATTCAAGGGTTGTGCGTGCAGTCGGCCAATCTGCAATGAGCCCGCGTGACGACTAACGTACTCGGTTGGGTACTAAACAACGGATGAACATACTTATGTATATTTTTTTTAAAAAACACGTATAATATTTTTTGACGACTCATTTGGTGCTGCGTTTTATAGGTCGACTGCAACACCAAGGGTTTCGGGTTCGATCCTCGGTCAGTACAAATATTTGTGTGCATGAACATGTCTGTTTGTAATGTTCTGGGTGTTTTCTGTGTATAATATGTATGTATTTACAAAAAAAATGTGTATAAGTATGTTTATCCGTTGTTTAGTACCCATACGCTTAACTTGGGGCTAGATGGCGCTGTGTGAATGTCAGTGGATATTTATTTATTTATTATTTAATTTGCATAGAAACCTAAACCTTAAGTCTGACTCGAACAGCCATGTTTATATTGTTCATGCGCGCTAATTTTGTACTACTAATAAATAATATTTATACAAGTCAATAATAATTTTTTCATCAATTCCAGTATATCTATTTATTTTTATTACATACAATCATCATCATCATCGTCATCCCAAAACGTTCCACTGAAGGGCACAGGCCTTCTCCCACAGTTTCCTAGGCAGCATAGAGATTGAAGTTGAAGGCGTTTTAATCCAACTAAATAATAACCAAGACTGATTTGATCAAGCTATTAAATTTCATTACAATCATTAAAATCGTAAACAAATTTGACCGAGCGTTCATATATAACGCCCAATCCATGTCACATGGGTCTTTCGAAAGGTTTTTAAAACATCTGTAAACTGTTCGTAATTGGGTGTATCATAATAAACGCACATGTTGTGTGGTCTTTATTAGTGGAATGTATGCATGGTTCGTCATAACAACGTATTTTAGAATAAAACACAATTTATTATTAAGTATGTTTATCCGTTGTTTAGTATCCATATTACAGGCTAATGCTTAGTTTGGGCTAGATGGCGCTGTGTGGATATAATGATATAATATAATTTGCCTCTATTTTACCATGAGACTAGTTTAATAGCAGACGCCCATAGACTCTCCCATAACCAATATATCAACCAGATATTCAATCCACCAAAACCCAATTCCATAGCCCAGTATCGTAGTGTCCATGGTTTTACAATAGTCTTTACACCAGGCGTGAGTCATCAAGGGTTGTATCTTGTATCATATTGTGCATTCTGGGTTAGCTGTCTGGTAAAAATGTACAGTGCAGTACGAGGGCGAGAGGGGGTATTTATCTAACTTGTTAAATCCTTGGTACTTGAAAACTTCCGAACCCTAGAGGGAATCCCATGACTGTATTTTGTATTGGATGTTAACGTTAAATGAGTAATAAAAAAAAAGAGAAATGTTTATTTGGTGCAAATAAATAAATACAATAAAAATAATATACACTGTATATATATTTTTTATATACTGAACGAAAAGCGTCGTCGTCCTCCTCGGGTTTGTTTAAGGTTCAGCTATCACACGCCCGCCAAACGTGGGGATTATAGAAACACGCTTTACTATCATAGAGCAGGCCCTTTGTCCAGCAGTAGACATCCATACTTCAAAGCAAGGTTTTTTTCAGTTTCCTATATTGAACCATATTTTAGTTCATGCCAGTTATATTTCACCATATTTTAGTTTTCTGTATTTGTATTGTATTAACGATCTCTTATTGTACTTATGTAAACAATTATACAGACATACGTAATCTGGTACAGAAACGTAGGTATTATCAAAATGAGTGAGACTAAAACCTAAGTAATTTAATTTATAATACGCATACTTGATATGTTTACAATCAAAGACTAACCGGAATCGTACTAAAAGCAATATCATTAGTACAAAATGATATTTTTTTTTCATTTATCAAATTTCAAGGAGAACAATTGTTATTCAAGAAGATTGATCTTCGTGATGTTATTTGACAACTATTTTTTTATTAAACTATTTAATTCAACATTATTGTTGTTAGTAGTATTTAAAATAATATTACATAAACGTTTTTTAGTTTAACTACTACAATAATTAATTGTATGCAATCAGGGTACGTCAAAACCATGTTTTAGATAATAGAACTATAAATTCATTGTTGAGCATCAATCAGATCGCAAATTAAAAAAAATAATATGTCTCTTGAATTTTTCATCTCTAATAATAGAGCTGACATTTGAATTTCGAACATTAAAATTATTAATAGAATTCGATGTTATTTCTTTTTTTATATAATCAAGTATCAACCCATGGGATAAAAGTAAAGTGTTAACATAGCAACGCTCTATATATTTAGACATGTGCCAGAATAAGTTCGCGTAGGGCCACGCAAATCGACAGGGACAGGGCGCGCCCGGGTAGAGACAGCGCGAGCGTTGACCGACAAATGTTTACTGTCCTTGAATCGCGGCGCGCTTACGTCACGGAGGTGCCGATGGGTTTCAGACTGATGAGGCCGCGAGTGCTCGGAAATTCATGACTTCGTAATGCCTAAGACCTTAACAATTTAAATGTTGCTTTACAATTAAAATCTATTGTACCAACACGAGTGTTTTGTTAGGTGGACTCTGTTTTTTACCTTATGGTAAAAAACAATATGTCCACATATATATATGTCGTGGTTATCCACGACTTGACATTTAAAAACAGGCCTTTATACTAATAATATTTGATTGTTTTTTCAAGTGTAATTATGTGTTTTTTAATCCTTTGACCGCCAATGACGCCATAAGGCGCCAGACACAACAGATTTCCTATTGTGTCTGGAATCCCGGAGTTCAATGGGCTAATTTACATTAGATAATGAAGTGGAGAGAAGATTTGAATTTGGTTACAATTCCTCAGTTTTACTGCCTGCATTGTACAACGTATGGCAGAAAACCTAAGTTTAATGGGTGTAGCTAGGTTTTTTTTGGGTAAGCTAAAACACGTTTGGTGATAACTTATCAACATGTCATATATCACATGCATAATATGTCATAAATCTAATTGAGTTCAAATCTAATACAAGTACTTAAAGCAAGTTTGTATAAACTGACACATCCTGCTAAACAGTGTATGTACTAAAGTTTATATATATATTTTTCAATTGGAATGTTTATAATAAAAAAACGGTGAAGGAAAACATCGTGAGGAAACCTTCAAGTCGTCCAATCCGCACTGGGCCTGCGTGGACGACTAAGGCCTAATCACTCTATACGGGTAGGCTCGTGCCCCTCGCGGGGACGTTTAATGAGCTGATGATGATGATGATTATAATGATAAAAAAACATACCTAACAAAATCAATTGTTATTCCGTTAAAGTTTAACTATCAAGAAAACCTAATTAGTTGTTACAGTAATTTATACAAATCATTATTTAAATTGAACACTGAAATAAATTAGAAAGTAATAAGTTCAGTCGGTCTTACATAATTAAGATCAAAGTCAAGTAAGACCTAGTTACTAACTAAAACCAATCATCGTTATGTATCCAAATATTGAAATGTATTTTTTCCATTAGAACAATGATTTACTTCGTTACTATGCTTTTTATACTTGAATAAAAGTAATTAAAAATCCACCTTAAAAGCTATCTTTTGAGGTATTCTTTAACTGGACTTTTATAAATACACGTATTTTAGAATATCCTCTAAATGTACTGATTTTTAATTATATCTTGTAAACAATAAATAATGTTCCGTAGCAGGTTAATGCGCAATTCTTTGATTCGTCCTGCCAACTCGATGGAGCGGAGTCCGTTAGTTGCCGTTAAATTTGAATTTCTCTTGGAATTCAGTTGAGATTTGACTTTCACTATAAAAAATACATGCCTCCAAACATTGTAGGTGCTCAATTTCTTCTCGTGTTACCATTATAAAAAGATTCTTTAATTTTTGGGTAAATTATACCTTAATTTTTGCAACCACTAGACATGGCTGTAAAGGTTGAGATTTCACTAAAACATTGTATCTATCTCGGCGCACGCCAGTGACCTCGATAGGTCTGCAGAAAACTCTTTTTTTATCAGAATATTCAGAGAGGCCATGGTAAAACCGAATATAACCTGTTTGGATTTTTTAACAGTTATATTAAGAAGAAATCTTTTAAATGCATGTTTTTCGCGTGCCGACCGCAGACCGTGTACAAAGGGCCGGTGTCCTCGGAGTGGAAGGAGGCACTAACACCACATAGCTAACTCAGGACTGCGTTTTTGCGACTCTCGAAGGCCGCCCCGACTCCGGCCACGAGCGCTCTAGCATTCCAACCGCTATGAATGAATAGTCGCTCGACTGGTCCCGTGGCGCATACTAAATAACTTCAGATTAATTTGACAACAAACATTTAAGTTGGCAAAAACCGGAATGGCGGCCGGCACCCGCCCCGTGGGAAACGCGAACCGAAACGTTTGTCTCCGATGATTGCCCGATCAATAAGTACCTGCCCGGTTAATGGTCCTTTTATTTTACGCTTTACGTGGCGTGATGTGCAACCAATTTGCCTTGAGATTTATTTTGGCACGACATCGTGTCTGAGCACGCCATTTTTGCCGCGTGCCCATAGGGTGAATTAGTAGGCGGATCGCTTCGTGTATAGGCTCGTGTTAATTGTGAGCCGCGAGATTTGTAATCTTATTGGGTATTTTAAAATAAAAAATATATTATAAATAAATAATATTTGTAATAAAGATATAATTATGTACGTATTGAATAAAATCGATTGCGTATATTATTTGCAAAATGAATTATTATTTATCATCCATACGTTTGCAGTCACTGTGGCTTAGGACAGACTGAGGAGACAGACGTCTCGCATGCTCAACACAATACCTACTTCTACGTAAATAAAAGTAAAATCATCGTGAGAAACAATACATATGAGTATGTAGGTATGTATTTTAAGAACTCAAGTATTTGTATTTTCCAACTTTACATTTAATAAGGTATATTGGCTGAGTACTTATAATATTGATTTTGTAAGTATAAACTTACACAGAAGGCTATGCTAAGTAGAGCTCATAGCTTTTGA
>PQWD01008667.1:0-26064 GCA_019425675.1 Leucinodes orbonalis
CGGGTAAAGTGAAGAAAACACAAGCCGCTAACTTCACAGCAAAGCTATGTGGAGTTTACGTTACCAACACGCAAGGACCAATACGATTTGGCGGGTGTAAAGACCTTAAAATTGTATCCGGAACCGGCTTAAAGTAACCTCCGAAGCATGCAATCATCTTTCTTTTTACACAATCAGGTATTTCAGCCTGCAATGACCTTTCAAACTGGGAAAAAATCGCTTGGTACATCCACAAAAAAATATACATTTCAGAGCTTCAAATTTGAAAGACTACTTGAATAGCCTTGAATACTGACTATTGAGCCTACTTCACAATAGTGTTACGTTTTGCCAATATTTCCACTCCAGTATTTTATACTCGTAAAAGGTTGCCTTTAATGAGAGAGATGATGCTAACCGTTCGTTTCTTACTGCTTTGTTAGAAAAACTGCATAGAAGCGTAGGAGTGTTGACAATTGTGGTAACGCCTCTACAAGATGGTCTCCCTTTTGAAAGTAAAAAGACAACACGTGACCTTCAACATGAAGCGATACCATACATGGACATACCACGTTTTTCAAAACTGAGTTTTTCTTTATTTAAGGCCGGCAATGCACTTGCTCCTTTGGAGATGTGAGTGCCCATGGGTATCACTTATCTTCAGGTGACCGTCTGCTAGTTTGATTTCCTATGAAATTAAACAAAGAAGCTCGATTGTTCAAAAACTGTCATACGACTAAGTTTTGCAAACAATAGATTTTCTACTAGATACACTTTATATCAGCGTTTGTCTAGCAACGGATGAACAAATGAAAATCTTCTTCATCCAAGTGGACTCGTCGATTGCAGAATATTACCAAATTCAGATGTACTCTAATACGTGGTTTGCGATCGGGTACAATGTCCTTTGTTGTGTCACTTGACCATTTGGGAAGGTTCATGACCTCTGCGGTGCCGTGGTACTTGGAAATTATGAACTGGGAACGTACAATATGATATATGACGTTCCAGCAAGAAAAGTTTTACAAGTCAAAAGTTTGGCTTTTTTAGATTATATTTTTTAAGTATATCATAGTTACGTAAAGGAGCAGGCGATTCCCCTGATGGTTAGTGATATCGCCAATCAGGATCTGGAGTTTTAGAGTGAAGACCGCAACCACGTAGGGTAGGCCTTTAGGCACGATCGCTGGTGAAGGTTGGATGGAAAAGCGGAGGACCGTGATATCTGCGTGACCGAATAAGCGTGATGTACATGCATTGCACTTTGAAAGGTTGAATAGAGTGATAGAGTCATCTGAGTATAATGAGGGTGACTACGATAGGTTGAAGGGACATTATCTAATATCATCATTGATGGTTGCAGAGACATCATAGTCATCTGAGGTCAACTTTTACGTGATTTTGTTTTACCAAAAGCACGATTTTTCAAGTTGCGTTTTTTGCTTTGATCGACAAGGAGCTCTGTTTACAGTGTCAAGAATTGCCTTAACTACATTTTCTGCTTTGTTCTTCTTTGTTTTTTTTTGCTCATAATGAAATTTTATCAATCAATCTTGTCAGAATATCGGAACGCCATGATCATCAGCCCATAACTGGGATCAGGCCTTCTCACACAGCAAAGCCATGGGGAGATTGGGCCTTTATAAACTACCCAGACCCAATGCGGATTGGGGACTCAATAAATGATTTGATCTGGTTATATCAAGTCATTACCCTATACGGGTAGGCTCGTGCCCCTCGGTGGGGACGTTCAATGAGCTGATGATTATGATATTTCAAATATCTATGGCATCCATGATCAACGACTTACAGTGCCCTTCGAATCATGGAAACTTTAATTAGTCTAACTGGAGAAAATTAGACAAAGTAACTAACTGCGTTTGTTCATTCCAGAATCCATGCCATCTAAATTCGACTCCTAGTCCCTCTAGTAGACCTGAGGTTGTTACAAAGGTCTGAACCAGCACGTCATATTCGACATATTCCAAAGCAACGAGGGTGCCTAGAACCTATGGAGAAACTGGTTGCCTCTACCCGAGAATAATTTTTCAGGGAAGAATTGACCAGGAGAACTTTTTAGGAAAGAAAAATTTTTCAGGGAAGAAGTGGCCACTGCCTCTAGATGCCTCGGGATTTAAGGCCTCGCTTGTCCGAAACCACATGACGCATTGCGTGCCAAATCATCCAATAGTAGGCTATCCGTAGCGGTGACTTTGAACTTTAGGCATATCAACACTAACCACTCAATACCGGTGTCGTTTGCATGCGAAAAATACGACTATCACCTCATTCCCTGAGGATTAAATATGGTTATTGCAATTGAAACAGTTCTCAGACTGCTGTGGACGTTGGCATATGTGTATATTAGCAGATCGCAATATTGGGTGTAATTACTTAATGTAGTATATGTTCCGGCGGTTGGTGCCGCGTGTGATGTATGTGTGATAAAAAAACTTTTTTTTAATTTAATGATCGTGGCTTTTTTGTTTCAGAATGCAATTCGTTTTAAGCAATGATGTAAAGATCACTCAATGGTGTGGCTATCGCCTACTACCGAGAGGGCTGAGGTTCCAATCCTCAAGGTATCAATGTGTTTTTGAATTTTCGAAAAATGTATGTATGTTATCCGACGCTCTTACGGTGAAGGAAAACATCGTGAGGAAACCTGCGCACGCCTGAAGATTCAAAGGTTGACTTCACAGTCGTCCAACCCGCACTGGTCCCGCGTGGACGACTAAGCTTTTTTTTTCGAACTGACCACTGCTGTTGGCCGCAGATGGCCTTTACAGCTTCACCGCAAGCAATTGCAAGTGGCGAGCGCAGATGGCTCTCAGCCTTAATATTTACACAACGAGCTAAGGGCGTCCCCGAACGGACTCGAACCTCGGCTTAGGGCGTCGGGGGGGTGGGGGGCTTGGTAGCCTAACATATGTTTGGGGAGAAAAGCGGCCGGCACATGCCGGTTACGCGAATAGGGACTGTGCGAACCTACAGGGATACGCGACGATGGCCCCCGCCAGCGGGGGCGGAATCTCGGTGGTTTGTGGAGTGTAATCTTAAACGACTAAGGCCTAATCACCCTATACGGGTAGCCTCGTGCCCCTCAGTGGGACGTTTAATGAATTGATGATGATGATGATGAACGATGTAAAATTATAGATTCGTGATATGCTCACAAAACAAGCGAAAAAGTTTCACACATTTCTTTCTTCTATACACATATTTCGAATGAGCTACATGTACCTAAACAAAGAGCCTACAACTGTATAGGTACTCTTTGGCGATTCGTTTTTGTGGCAAGCATGGCGTATCTACCTTTATATATATAAAATGTCATTGGTTTTAAGGAATAAAGTTAGCAATTCATAATCTGGCTGGCATCAGTATATAAGAAAAATCAAGGAACAAGAACTATGCGATGCGTGGAGAAGCCTATGTTCAACAGTGAACAGGAAATATAATGAATCAGTAGCCTAGCAGTTAGCCGTTTCCAATCTAAAAGGCCGCGCGCATTTCTATGTCTTCTGATATAGCACTATGCATCACTATATACCAGGTCCGATTTGTTTTACATGAGGCCAAAAAAAACCGGATTTAAGTTTTCAAATCGGGTTTACAAAAAAAAAATATGTGATGCTGATGTGTGCCATTTTGAATTTGACGGTGTAATAAGGTAGCGTATTTTTTTTATGAAAAAACTTTTTTTTTACTTATCTGTACATTGAGCATCCGAAGGTACAAATCGGGACGCATGCCAAGACCACTTAAAATCGGGACATTGACTATACATGAGCGGCGGTGTCATTTATTCAGCTTCAATGATACCTATAAAAAAGTAGATTCGTGATATGCTCACAAAAAAATGGAAAAGGTGTTCCGAATGCAGCGACAGCACATATATACATATTTCGAATGAGCGTACATTTACCCAAACAAACCTACAAACTGTATTCTTCTCCTAGGCGGTTCGTTTCTGAGGCACGAATGGCGTATCTACCTTTATATACAAAATCATTGTTCCGCTTTCACAATATGTCAATGCCGCGAATGCATATGCTGGGTAGGATCTATTTAGCTATATAAATTTTGACGACCCATTTAGTGTAGCGGTTGAGACGTCACGTCGGCTACTACACCATGGGTTCCGGGTTCGGTCCCCGGGCAGTACAAACATTTGAGTGCATGAACATATCTATTTGTATTGATCTGGGTGTTTTCTATGTATAATATGTATGCATTTACAAAAAAATGTATATAAGTATGTTTATCAGTTGTTTAGTACCCGCAATACAGCTTCACGCTTAACTTGAGGCTAGATGGCGCTGTGTGAATGTCAGTGGATATTATTATTAATATTATGTGTTAGTTTCTGTACTTACCTTCTTTGGTCTATGAGACTTTCTTGGCTATAATCTTCTAGTATTAATATTTTTAAATATTGATATTATATTCTTCCATCATCGGCCAGTAACGTCGTACTGCAAAAACAGGTCTACATATCATAGCTATGGGAAGTTTGGGCCGTAGCCCATTACGTGGACCCAGAAAGATTCAAAGTTGTGCAACCCGCACTGAGCCCGCGTGGACGAATAAGGCGTAATCACCCTATACGGGGTAGGCTTGTGCCCCTCGGTGGGGACGATTAATGAGCTAATGACGATAATGATAATAAAAAATCTGGTTCCTTAATTCTATTTATCATTAGGTTCTATTAACAAACCGCTTAGTTTGTTCTTATTGCAAACAAGGCAAAGATGGACTTTCTCTCGTCAAATGATACCTATTATACAATTGTGGTATAGAAAAGGGGATCTTGGTGCAATCATTAAGTCACAGAAAGGTAAATAATGAAAGTTACTAGTGGTAGAGTAATCACTCCATAGTTTAAAACAAAGGCGCTTTCTCTGTCCTTGTATCCCCATGTATGCTTCAATCTTTAAAACTACAACGGATTGTGAAGCGGTTTTTAAAGATCTTAAGAGTGATTGAAGAGGAAGGTTTATTTGTATAATAATATTCAATTAAATAGTGGAGAAACACTGTTATTTTAAGGTATCTAATGTGATGTCGTAAGTAATTAGGCCTATGCTTAGTTTGGGACTAGATGCGCTGTGCATGTCATTGGATATATACGTATATACCAGATATTTCTAAGGATAGTAGCGTTAACTCCGTCCTCCTGCGTGGTGAATGACAGCTTAAACGCTACGTAACCATGCGTTGTGAAGGCCTACCTCTGTAGTGGGGCGATATAGGCTGATCATAATGATGGAACTGCTTTTGTGTTAATGTATGATTCACTGATATGTAAATAAGTGGCAAGAGCGTCAGTGGCTCATTGGTGCAGACTATTGCCTTCCCTTCAGGAGAGTGCAGGTTCGAATCCGTTTCGTACCAATGCCTTTTCGAGTTTCGAATTTATATGTACAAATCCGACGCTCTTAAGCAATAAATAATTATTATTATTTCCATAGAGACATAAATATATACTAGTAGACGTAGCGGCTCTGCGCTAAGCAAGATTGCTTGGATTGCAGCAGTCAAGTGAAGGAAAACATCGTTTGTAAACCTGTTCACGCCTATGAAGTGTTTCAAAGGTTTTGCGTGAAATCGGCCATTCCACACTGGGTCCGCGTGGACGCCTAAGGCCTATACATCCTTTAGAGATAAGGGGCGTATAATGAGCTGAGATAATGATGATGATGCAAATATGGTAAAATATGATAAAAAGTGGATAGTATTGCTGGTTTCAACTATCTAAGATTTGTAATGAAAACTTGTATAACCCTAGATAGATACATAGATAGACTCTTTATTTCTCACAATGAATTAAATACAAACACAAAAACATAAAAACCAATACAGTGGGCAAAGGCGGCCTTATCGCTACAAGCGATCTCTTCCAGGCAACCTTAGGATAAAGAAGACGAAAACTAAGTAGGGTAGTGGGCAAGAAAATAGGAAAACAAATATATATGTGATGTCAATATTGATACATGTACTAAAAATAAAAAGATCAAAATACTTAAATAAATACACAAACTAAAAATATGCTATCATAAATAAATAAATTAAGATATATAAACAAATACATCCTCATAAAATTACATACTAATCTATATAAATAATTCTCGAATAATTACAATGTAGTGTCCAATAAATGCTGGTGGAGTCTGTTCTTAAATGTCAGTACCGATTTTGCATGACGAATATCAGGCGGCAACCTGTTCCACAAAGTCGTAGCTCCTACGGTAAAGGACTCTTTGAAATACCCAGAATTAGTGAACGGAGTTCTCAGCACATTATCAGACTTAGACCTAAGATCAAGACAGTGGTCTGTACCAAGAAATTGGAAACAATCTTTCAGATAGGAAGGGGATCGAGGGTCATACAGAACCTTATAAACAAGAGTCAACACATGTTCTTCACGGCGTTGTCGTATAGGTAGCCAGGCAAGATTACGCCTAAATTCAGACACATGGTCAAACTTACGTAAGCCAAAGATATACCTAATGTATAAGTTCTGCAAACGCTGCAGCTTATTGAGCAAATCTTCATTAAGATCAATAAGGCCGAAATCAGCGTAAATCTATAATTGATAAAAGGAGACTGCGCAAGTTCAACTTTCGTCTTCACGGGTAACACATTTTTTCGCCGCCGAAGCGAACCAAAAGCCGCGAAAACCTTCCGACTGACCTCAGACACGGACGGCAGGAGAGTGCAGGTTCAAATCCCGTTTCGTACCAATGTCTTTTCGAATTTTCTGCGTGTAGTCGGCTTATCCGCACTGGGCTCGCGTGGACGACTAAGGCCTGTTCACCCTTTACGGGTAGGCTCGTGCCCTTCTGTTGGGACGTATAATAAACTGAGGTGATGATGTAGGTAAATATGAGGATAATGTTGCTGGTTTCAACTAAGATTTGATTAATAATAAAAACTTGTATAACTCTATTCTATATTTCAAATAGAAATAACCTGTTTCGGTATCTGTTATTGCCTCTGTCTCTATATGAATTTCTTGTTATAAACACTAAATGTTTTTCATTTCTTTCTATCAAAATAAACTAGGTTCACTAACACCTATCGCATGTAATACGCAGTAGAATAACAGGGGCCGGTTCGTAATTGGCAATAGCAAACTAGTGGACTATCAAAACACAATTTGCTGTTATGACGGATGCCTTGTCAGGGCTGCTATGTTTATTTTTTTATATAAAAAACCCAACATTTTGATAATCCGCACAGCCCGCTATGGTGCTTCGTTCCTAATGCGCACCGCAAAGGAATGGAACTCTTTGCCTCCTTATGTGTTCCCCGATCATCCACCTGGCCGTCTTCGAGGTAAGAGTGAATAGGCTGTTTCTAGACAGGCATGATCCATCCTCGGTCGCATCAACACTTGCCATCAGGGAGATGGCGGTCAAATGTCTGCCTATAGAAGATAAAAAACAAAATTCAACACCTCCAATTGTGTGTTGACTAGTGCTGAAAAAAAGAGAAACATTTGTTTATGATCTAATAATGGATCAGCCAAGCACGGGCCTTCCATCATGGCTTTGGGGAGATTAGATCCTAACCCACCACGCGGGTCAATGCGGATTGGTAGCCTACCACCCTAAGATAATAAAGCTTCTTTTTCTTGTATAAATAGCAAAAACAATTAAACCGTAGAAACCCAAAAGCGAGCCACGGCGACAGCGCTGTCCGCAGCCGTCATCAAATCCTACTAAAGCTAAAACGCTTCGCTTGCCTTTTAGCAATAAGGCCACCTTTTTGTTGGACTTTTTCGTGATTGTGTTTACTTAATAAAACTTCCAAGGCATGGTGGTTTACATATTTTGCAGTCATAGTTTACTAGGTGGTAGACTCGATACTGAGTCGTCTAGGTAGGTACCACCGCAGTTGCAGATATCATCCCGTGAAACAGGAGTGTTATGCACTTTTATGTTTCGGGATGAGGGCACTGTAGCTAGTGAAATTACCGGGTATAAGAGACCTAACATATGTTGTCTCGGGTGACGGGCGCAGTGCGGCATTGATGGAGAATAATAACTGGCTATCAGTTATTGGTCTCCTTTAATGCCGCTCTGTCATGGTCTGGCGTACCATCATGTGAACGTCCATACCGTCCTGTACACTTGTAACATAAAAAAGTCACCTATCTTCGTCAAACCAACGTTCTTTCTACCTAATAACAACACGATGATTTGCACTAGCAATGATACTTACAAAATGGATTTATTTTTACGGCACTGACTAAAATTTACCTATAGGGCGAGTGTCTTCGTGTTTCAATGATGAACGACTTACTGTTTCGTGCTTAAATAATGATTTCATTTATTTTCATTTGCGAATATAATGAAATGGTTGCGAATAAATCATCGTCATCATATCAGCCACATGATGTCCACTACTGACCATAGGCCTCCAATAACTTTCAACCCCACCGCTTGGAAGGTATCTGCGTACAGCGAATAAATATGTTTACATTATGATAGTAGATAACCATATATTTGGTACATATTTTCTTCTGATCATAGTCAACTTTAAGCATAACCACATATAATTTAAGAAAACCTATTTTATATTTTAAACCGACTATCAAGTGTTACCAAACGAAAAATGCAAAATTTCAGAATTGAAACAAAGTTTACTCTTACAACTGATTATAAATAGCTGCTAGTACTAAGTGGCGTGCACAGAGATTATGAGTAGGGTATGCAAAGTGAGTGACACTTATCGCAAAAACAATAAATAATTCACATTTTTGTCAAATTGAGTGCTATTGACGACAACAGATTGCTATGGTCTCAATTCTGTAGAGGAAAATGGGCGGATAAGTGGAATCATTTAATATGTTGGCGATTTTCCGAGTTGTCTGGACGCACAGGGTATGCACTGCTTATTTACATGCATGGAGTGCACGCCACTGTTAAAAATCTTCGCTGTCAACCTATTATTTTATTATGAATGAAACATAAACTGTAAAAAGCTTAAGTAAACCTTCGTGTATGATATTACGTCGTCACGCAGGGCATTTATATTCCCTAAACTTAGTAAGACAAGTTATTTAGTAGCGTACACTCCATACATGCAAATAAGCAGTGCATACCCTGTGCGTTCAGACAACCCGGAAAATCACCAACATATTAAATTATTCCCACTCATTCGCCCATTTTCCTCTACAGATTTGAGACCATAGCAATCTGCTGTCATCAGAAGCACTAAATTTTTGACAACAATGTAAATTAAATATTGTTTTTGAGATAAGTGTATCTACTTTGCATACCCTACTCATAATGTTTGTGCACGTCACTGTCTTCATTACACAACATAATATCCACTGCTAGAAGTATTTTTTCATAATATTCATGAGGGCTCAGGTTGAGATATTTATTTATTTAATTCTTTATTGCACTTAACACAAGAAACAAAAAGTAAAATAATGGTTATCAAGTATGCACAATTGGCGGCCTTATCGCACAGGGCAATTTCTTCCAGGCAACCTTAGGATGGAGAAAAGTTATATTCTTAATAAAGTTAGAGAAATTGCCTCTTACGGCACCCTCGCGAAGACTATGGTGGTGACAATAGTAATCTGCCGTCACCTACAGCATAGATTTCCCTCACTCACAATGAATTTTTGGACCTACGAGGCAAGTTGAGGATCTGGTGATGAAACCCAAATTAAAACGAATCTAATTATCGGTTTATTAGAAACTTTAGTATAGTAAATAATGCATAACAGTATTACTTACTATACCGTTATTCTATATATTTTTTTTATTTATTTATTAATGCTATCTATAATTAACCATTAATTATCATTATGATTAGAAAAGGCAATGTTTTTTTTACTTTTTTACTATCTTAATACAAACCGTGAAAAGCTAAATTATGTAAGTACTGCATACGTAACAGATTAAAAATAGGTCATATTAAAAATCAAAATAGATAAACTGTAATGCAGTTAATTTAAATATAAGTCTGTATTTAAAAGTAAGTAAGATCATCTTCTTTAATGTGATTTCTTCATTGGACAACCTAATAATGGTTGATATCTCAGCTGTTCCACAAAGGGTTCCGGGTTCGAATCCCGTGCAGTACAAATATTTTGGGTGTAACATTTTCTTCTTGTATTTATCTAGCAGTTTAAACGTTTGTTAAGTATCCATTTCCTAAAAAGGATTATAGGTGACTATAAGTTATTGTCTAGGAGTATTTTTTTTATTATTTTACTACTTGCAAGCCATGTTGGCATCCATAGCACCATGTACTGGGTACATGCGTAACGACGCAATTTCGATTGTAAATATACCCTTCGCTGACATTGTTCAGTGCTGGGAGGTTTCCTTTACGTCAATCATCATGCTTGGTTTGTTTTGATATGGATTTTGTAGAGCGCCTGGAACATTATTTAGGCATAAATTTTCTGGAAAGATATGGTAATTTCTTTATTTATCATTAATTTTAACGTCTCACTTGGTTAGATTTTATAGATAGCCTGAAAGTCGTCACTATGCAGAAATGATGTAAAAAGTATATATTCGTGATATGCTCACAAAACAACTGAAAAAAGTGTTCCAGATGCAGCGACAGCACACATACACATTTTTCGAATGAGCCCTTTGGGGCCTCGCGCGGGCCCGGTAACGCAAACTTAATAATTAGCCATTATTTTTTTCAATAAAATACGTCCTCTTGTATCAGCCATTAGGGAGCCTTGCAAAATAATCTTGCTCACATTAAATTTAGGTCTTGCTCCGTCACTGCAACCTAAACATATCCTTCTATTGGCTTCCTTCTCAAAGCTACGCTTGTCAAGCAATGATATTCTATATATAAAGGTAGATACGCCACGCGTGCCTCAAAAACGAACCGCCAAAGAGAATACAGTTGTAGGCTCTTTGTTTAGGTAAATGTACGCTCATTCGAAATATGTGTATATGTGTTGACGCTGCATAAGGAACACTTTTTTCGATTGTTTTGAGAAATATATAAGTATATCACGAATCTATACTTTTTACATCATTGTTGCCAAGCTTTATAGTTTGGCCAAGGTACACATACTCCGAACACATACATACACGTGTTTTCGAATAATTGAAATTATATGTACGTTACCCGACGCTCTTACGGTGAAGTAAAACATTGTGAGGAAACCTGCATGCACGCCTGCGAAGAGATTCAAAGGTTGTGTGTGAAGTCAGCCAATCCGCACTGGGCCCGCGTGGACGACTAAGGCCTAAACACCCTATACGGGTAGGCTCGTGCCCCTCGGTGGGGCCGCTTAATGAGCTGATGATGATGATAACACATACTCCTCCAGGAATGACGCAGCGTTCTAAACTTAACACTTGGACCACTAACGACTGAGGCATTCTTTTGTATGTATCTTTGTTTCTGGACCCTTACTTCAGAAGACACGTTAAACCTTTGGGAACGAAGGCTTAAGAACGTTTACTAGTAGTAATAGGCTTGTTAATAACAACGTTGTGTGCTATCGCTGTACACAGTGACGTGCACAGAGATTATGAGTAGGTATGCAAAGTGAGTGACACTAATTGCAAAAACAATAAATAATTTACATTTTTGTCAAATTCAGTGCTGTTAATAACAACAGATCGCCAATGGTTTCAAATCTGTGGAGGATAATGGCGAATAAGTAGGTAGTAATATGTTGGCGATTTTCCGAGTTGTCCTGACGCAGAGGGTATGCTTATTAGAATATATGGAGTGCACGACGTATGAAGAATATATTGTCTGGAAGAAATCGCTTCAAGCGACCGCCTAAGTTGCATTGGGTTTTTGTTAATTACTGTGCATTTCTGTAACTGTGTGTGTGCAATAAATAATTTTATCTATCTAAGAGCAATAGCACCATGACAATTTTAACGAAATGTATTAGATGTATGTGTAATGTAGAAACATTATCATCAGCTCATTAAACGTCCCCACCGAGGGCACGAGCCTACCCGTATAGGGTGATTAGGCCTAAGTCGTCCACGCGGGCCCAGTGCGGATTGGACGACTTCACACACAACCTTCGAATCCCTTCGCAGGCGTGCATGAAGGTTTCCTCACGATGTTTTCCTTCACCGTAAGAGCGTCGGATAACGTACATATATCTTCGAAAATTCGAAAATACATTGGTACGGGTCGGGATTTGAACCTCAGCCCTCCCGGTAGGAAGGCGACAGTCCACACCATTGAGCCACCGATTGAACATTGAACATTATATATATTAGAAAATATAATATTCAAACGTTAGCAAGCAAATTTCAACATCCAAATTCACTAACATTTAATCCAATCCGCAAGATCCCTATCAACAAGAAGCTCTCTACACCGCGAGGTCAAGTTACACTGGCCACTGTATGAATGGATTAATATTTACGTTCGGCTCTCCCACAGGACCTCAGATCGTCAACACTAACACCCAATCTCAGAAAGGTCATTGCCGTGCTTCCTGCGGGAATGACCTACCCGATGCGCAATAGTACGAGTGTCCATGAATAATCATTGTGTGAGATATCTTTAAGAGCATAGGATTTGTACTAGTACCGTGGAGGACTTGAGAGCGTCTGCTATTTGCACAAGATGCGAGTGAGAGGTTCTCCTCATTCTTCACAAGCAGTCTACTGCTTGACATCACAGTGTAGTGCCAGATATCCCGATCCTCCACTTTTCTTATCCAGCGTTCCATAACGACATTTCGGAAGTCAGTAGTCCATTGGTCTTGATGTTTCTCACCCTACCGCCAAGACGCTGTCCAGAACTATCCGTTCTGCGATACATGCAATGATGTATAAATTTAGATTCGTGATATGCTCACAAAACAACCGAAAGTGTTCCGAACGCAGCGACAGTACACATACACATTTATTTCGAATGAGCGTACATTTGCCTACAACTGTATTCTCTTTGGTGGTTCGTTTATGAGGCACAGGTGGCGTATCAACCTTTTTTTATACAGAATATCATTGCATACGAGTACGTAACTTTTTATCTTCTATAGACAGATATTTGACTACTAACTAACGTGATGGTAAGAGACGATGCGGACGAGGATGGATCATGCCTGGCTAGAAACAGCCTATTCACTCTCGCCTTGAAGACGGCTAAGTTGTAATGTTCAGGGAACACAAGGAGGCAACGACTGTAACGAGACTCACTGAAATCCAGGGGTTTAATCGTTAGGACTATGGGCAGAATCCAATGCCTGCATTTGTTATAGACTCCTGAGTCTATAAGAAAATAAATAGCATTTGAGTTGTATACTTCAAGATACTACAGCCAAACTATGTCCATTATTGGACTAAGGTCTTTTCTATTGCGCCTCGTCCGATATTCGGCAGGATGCACCTAGTGTAGGGCAGGTTAGCTTACGAAGACCTGATGAATATTAATGTACGTTCTGCTTAACTGTGTATTTATCATCACCTGACTTAGCAGCATAACTATGGGTGGAATTGGCCTTAACCGATGACGTGGTCGAGATCGTTTTGGTGGGTCGTTTTCATCGGTCATTGAAGTGAGATCTTGGAATCTCCTTGACAGATATCATCAGAAGTTATTCGTGACGGAATCAAATGTTTTGCCACAACTTTGCGTGTATTAAAGTGGCAGTGACCCGGTCAAGTTTGTCGCATAGCCGATAATTTTTAGAGTTGACGATTTCTGGAGTGCAGACCCCGTAGACTGTATGCTGGGCCCAAAGAACCGTCAAAATTGTTTTACTGGTAAAGGCTGATTAAGAAAAGTGAAGAACCGCGGTGTCTGGCTTTAAAATGAGGAAGACCTATGTCCAACAGTAGACTGCGATATGTTGAAGAGCCTTGTGCAATGTGTGATAGTTCATGCCAATACATCCATACCTAGCAGGCGTTTGCTTTATTATGAAGCGAGGTGTTTTCTAAGGAAATTCGTGTATTAAGACACCAGCGTGGACAATTCATTCTCGTCTTTTGTATTTATTAATTGCATTTTATCATCTAGATATGTTTCCACCGCAGTGCCAAATATCGTCTCGTGGAATAAGAATGTTAAGCACTTTTTTACTTCGAGTAAAGGGAACTGTAGCCAAAGAATTTCTGGTTATAAAATATCTCTGTTCTGTATCTTTTATATATATAGGGTGCTGGAACCAGGGCAGTGTTGACGGCGAGTTCACTCTTTACTGTTATTGTTTTCCTTCGACAATACATCTGTCAGTGGCAGAAAACTGGGACACCCTTAGGTCTAAGGTCTAAAGTCGTCTGTCCTTAAAGGTCCTCTACAACCAACAGCAGTGGTGGTTAGTTAAAAAATATAATATATGTGTAGAAGTCAACAAATGACACTACGTTTAAACTGTTTGCTTATTGTGTAATCACACTATTGTTTAAAACTTTAATCGGTAATTAATTAATTTACCCTTAAATCAAATTGAAAGGCAAAAAATTTACCTTTTAAAATCATTTAAAACTGATTTCAATTCGAAAGAAATTAATTGGTTAAAATTTTAAAACGAACTTCAGTGCAAAAAATAATATTCCAAAGTTCTAATAAAATAATACATATGAGTGGTAATTATAATAATTATTAAAAAATAATTTATGATGTAATTTTTAAAAGAAAATAATATTATTATAGACGCAATGTATGAGATGGTAGAGATAAGAAATAAACATATTTTTTCTGTCATTGGTTAAGTTTATCAAAAATAATATTCTTTAATAGATCCTAATAGTTAATAATAAACATTAGTTTATGATACAATTTAAAAGAAAATATGCATTATTGTTTTGCAGTTTGATCGGGCAAACGTATTCACCGAGGGTTTGGGTGGTCCATGTAGAGTCATGGGGTTGCCAGCTGTGTTTCACACATTGAATGAGATGGTAGAGATAGAAAATAAACTCATATATTTCTCTTTTACCGTTTTTTTATAGATTATGACAATCAAAAATAATATTAATAGAGGAAATTAAAACGGAGAATCAATTCTTCAAAATACGATTTAAAAATAATGTATATAGTTTTATTTAACATTTTTTAAGAATAAAGGCATATCATATTATAAAGTACACAGTGGACTTAGATCTCCCTTAATATCCTCTCAAGGACTCGGATCCTTATTTGTCATGCGCCGCTCCAGTGTCGTTATAAATTTTTATTATATAATTCCGTGGCATGTTTAATAGAAAATATGATTATATTATCAATTTATTGCTATATCAATTTTTTTTATTTGATAATATATATGCATGCTAATATTTTGTAACTATATGTAATAAAAAAATGTAAAAAAAGCAATGGCCAATGCACGATACGTGGAACAATTAAATAAATTGGCAAAATTAAAAAGGTAAACGCACAGATAAGGTGGGGCGTTCGCCAAAATAGCCTTAAATCCGGCGTGCGAAAGTCGATTTTGGAATAAGTAATCAATTGTGAGTACATGATTCAATCTGCTTGTGAGCTAACGTGAACCCACGCGGTTTGTTCCAGAGTCCGTTATCTACATCAGTTTGGTACTGGATGTAAAGGGGCGCGCGCGTACGTAATATCAAATATGGATACCGCGAATTCGATATTCGAAATTTGAATTTGGAATCGCGTGGGAAGGGAACATTCAAAATAAGGTTCCGTTTTCGGTGAATTGTGATTATTTGTACGTTGGCTTTCTTTGTTCGGCGTGTGCTGTTTTACGGTTTGTATAAATTTCTTTTTTTTCTTCTAGAAAGTCCGGTATTTAATTTCTTTAAGTTTTCTTTCGTTCTCTACGCTTTCTCCAAATAATAGTTACTGTTGTTTACGAACAGTTTCATTTCAGCCTTTCATTTCATATTTTCAATTTCATTTCTTTATTTTTGTTAAAATCTTTTAAATTACTTTCCGTTTCTTTATATAGTTGTGAATATAATCTGTAGGTATTAGTTCTAAAATTAAACATTCATAGTCTCCGGGCTATATTTAAATATAACATCCTTTTTAATTATCGTGCAAAGATAACAGATACATATGTCAATGTTATTTTTTTATTTCTATAAACGTTTAAAAACGCGTAATCTTTAAACAAAACTGGATAATTAAAGTCAAAGTCAAAAACATTTATTTCAAATTAGGCTTACAAAAAGCACTTATGAACGTCAAAAAATATACAAAAATATAATAAAAAACGGTTAAAATACTAAATAAAAATATGAGTTTTGATGCTTTGAAAAAAAAGCAGTTTTCTTGGGTGCTTCTTTCTGTTGAGAAAGAAGCACCCAAGAAAACTCAACAGTGTAGCCTTTTTTAAAAATAATCCCTTAATGTAACAATAAAAGCCGCTTTACAACAAGCTTTAGATAAAAAACAATCCAAATACCATGACGTTTATAAAAATAAAACACAGGTCATACCTTAAATCCTGTTAGGGATTCCTTAATCTTATCTTTTTTCCGCCGTTTGGTAGGTACCTAAAATGTCAAAGGCGGGAAATCTTATTAAAATTACTAAGCGGTCTACATTAAAAAAATATACAAAAGTTTTTTATTCAATTTGCATCCAAGTACTAACATACGTAAAATCAGATTGTCGCTTAATAAATATTCGATGAATCGTTCAGTCGAAAAAGGTTGTTTCGCAAAAAACTCTTTTCGTACAATCGTTCAGTCGATACTTTACACTTCACCGATAGTTTTTGGTATAATCTGAATACTTAGCAGGCAGGTTGGAGATAGCAATCCCTATACACGGTTAGGTTAAATGAGAGAGCGCTACCTTACTTTTGGTGTCAAAACATACGGCTGAGAACTATTGTCACTCGCTAATTTCAGAGTAAAAATACGGACGGAATCTCGCTGACACCAAACGTGTGTCAAAATTCGGCCAGTTTTTTATGAAAGCCCCAAATATTATAACTTTGTGCGAATCTGTCAACCGAGCGAGATATAAATTTTAAAATCCATGTGGTTTGCATAATAAAAAATGATGCTCATACAGGAGTGATCAAATGTAATACAACAGAAATTACTTTTTGTAGAGAAATGAACAATTCGATGATATAAGAATTTCAAGTTTAAAACATTTAAATTAATTTACCAAAATATCAGATATTAGTCAAAATGATATGTCAAAGTCAAAATCCATTTACAATTTAGATAAGACTTACAAAAAGCACTAATGAACGTCAATGTTTACAAAAAAACAATAAAAAAACATTTAAAATATCAAAGTAAAGTACAAAAATTAATTTCGATACTTGGAAAAAAGCGCTACAGTGTTTGGCCTGTTGAAAAAGAAGCACCCAAAAAAACTCAAAGTACAGCCTAAAAAAATATTTTAATGTACAGATATTTATAAACACTGAAATAACTGAGCAGTTTAAGACCATGAATTTTTATCACATGAATATTCATCAATAGTTTAGTACCCTCTTTTCTAAAGGTCGATTTTTATTCTAGTTTTAAACATGACGTGTAAAGGTAACTCTACAATATTTTGCAGTACCCTTATTGAAAAACTTTATACATTTTATAGGATAAAAGATTTACCTACTTTATGTAGTCTTGAGTCTAGAACAGCAAGTTTATTTTTATTTCTAGTAATAAAATTGTATGAATCACAATTTTTTAAACGTGTGACAGTATTTACGTACGTAAATTAAATTTTCATAAATATACTGCGAAGCTACAGTCATTATATTTATTTTTTCAAAAAGTTCCTTAAGTGAGTCACATGGTCTAAGGTTGTAGATAGAAATAGGTAGGTATACACTGAGAGAGCATTTGCCACAAGCTCTGCCCCTCAGCCGCTTAGGGAACAGAGGAATTGTGACAAGTGTACAATTTCTCTGTTCCCTAAAACAAACACTTGTCACAATCTGTCGAATAAAAGTCAATGTTAGCGAATTTTCTTAGCTTGGTTAGTACACTGTAGCCTGAATTACATGACTGAAAGTTATTATTTTGACGTTACAAACTGTCATTATATTGAAATATTTCCATCAACCTTACTAACTTTACTAGGTGGTAGAGTCAATACTAAGTCGTCTAGGTAAGTTGGTACTTACCTAGACGACTTCGTATTGACTGCGGTGGTCCGCAGTGCTAGATATCGTCCCGTGAAACAGGAGTGTTATGCTTTTGTGTTTCAGGATGAGGGCACTGTAGCTAGTGACTTTACCTGGTATAAAGACCTAAAATCTGTTGTCTCTGGTGTCGGGCGCAGAGCGATATTGACGGAGAATAATGACTGTCTATCAGTTGTTGGTCTCCTTCAATGCCTATCTGTTATGGTCATATGTATCACATGCCATCAGGTGAGCGTCTTGACCGTCCTGTACACTATAACATAAAAACCCCTTCGACGCTAATGACACCTAAAGGCGCATAGACAATATATTTTCCATTGTGTCTAAATTCCAGGCGTTCAAGGGTTAATGATCTCCGATAGATATATAAGTACCACCTGTAATAATCGTATCAGTGACTTCAAAGTACGCAAAGTCGCTTGAAATGTTTGCCATCATCATCAGTTCATTCAATGACACTACCGATAGTTACGAGCCTACCGGTAAAGGGTGTATAAGCTGTAGTCTTCCACGCGGGCCCAGTGCGAGTTGGTCGACTTCACGCACAACCTATGTATCTTCGTGGGCGTGCGCAGTTTTCCTCACAAAGGAAACTTCACCGTTAGAACGTCAGATAAATGTATATTTAATTTTAAAATGCGATAACACATTCATACGTGGCGGGATTTGCCAAGTGCACCCGCCAGATCGAAAGGCAACAGTCAACAGATTCAACTAAAAAAATATACTCTAAGGATTAGAATGCTTTGTATATACTTGTAGTATAATAATATCATGTGTGCATTATCTTTTTGAACCTCCTCTGAATGTCATTTCTCTATATATTTTAGATTACATTTATGTAAAATCCGTTATAGCTAATAGTATGTTTGTAAATCTGTTTTGTTAATTACACTTACGAAAGCTGTGGATTTTGAATAAACATAAAATAAACAAAATAATACATGAAAAACACAACAACTGAATAAATCAATATTTTGCTATAAACATTTGTAATATTAATGAAAATCAATCTGTCAAATTAGATTAGTTACTTTGTTTTGACTGTCAGCTTTATTTACGACCTTAAACTGTAAATAAATTAATAGATAAAACAATGCAATTAAATTTTAATCACCTAGGTAGGTAAGTTTTGTACGTGATGTCAGCCAATCCGCACTGGGTTCACGTGGACGCCCCTCGGTGGGAAAATGAAAATGAATGAAAATGAAAAGTGTTTATTCAGTTTAGGTCCTTATAGAACACTTATGAATGTCAAATGAAGCTACCACTGGTTCGGGAGGTAGTTTTCCACTGAGAAGAAACCAGCAAGAAACTCAGTAGTTACTCTTTTCAAAAAAATTGTGTTGAATACAGATTCATTTGTAATCAAAATAATTATATAAAGCAAATTATATTTTCAATTTTTATCGTATTATGTATTGGTAAAAATATAATAATCTACAAAAGTACTATTAAGCAGTTAAGTATTATATAAATTTAAATAGATGATAACAAAAAAAACAGAAGTAGTGCAGGCGTGGAATGTATACGAGCTGATGATGATGGTGGGTAAGTTGATTTATCAAAGGTACACTTAATATGGTCAGATTAAAGACTAAGAGCTAGTGCACCCTACTACGTGACTAAAGGTCTGTAAGTCTAGAAATTGTTATAGTGATGAGTTAGAGTAGAGAGAGATAGGCTTTATGATGACACTTAATATCATCATCATCGCTCACTAAACGTCCCCACCGAAGGGCACGAGCCTACCCGTATAGGGTGATTAGGCCTTAGTCGTCCACGCGGGCCAAGTGCGGATTGGACGACAACAACATAACCTTCGAATCTCTTCGCAGGCGTGCATGAAGGTTCCTCACGATGTTTTCCTCACCGTAAGAGCGTCGGATAACGTACATATACTATATTTGATTCCCGGTAGGAAGGCAACAGTCCACACCATTGAGCCACCGACGCTCTCACTGACACTTAATTAAGTATCAGTTATTATCAGTATTATTTTACCGTTTGTTGTCGATTACAATTGCTTAACAATTATGATATTGGTCATCAGTTGATGGGTGACCAAAAATATTATCTCAATTCCTCCGACTCTTAATGTATTCGTTATCCAGGACGCATTGGAACTGCTAGATGGGTTGCGGCTAATATCCCTGTTGCCATGCCTAGTGATCGCGACCACTTTTTGCAAGGATTTTAGTGTGGCCGCAGGTAGCCTTATCTATCCGGACGAGAACCAGTGTTTTCTACATGGTATGGTCATTGGCGATTTCCTATTCGTGGTACCCACAGATTTCCCAATACAGGAGATGGGGCAAGCGCGTTTAAAGTGCGACAAATGTAAGCTCAACGAGCATACACTGGCTGCCGTTTACGCTCTGTGAGACGAGTCAAGGCGCACGAATATTAGAAGAAATAACCGTTTTTTTTTTCAAAATGCCATCCAGTGCAATTGTAACATGCCATCATTGCAATGAATCAGTAAATTTACCAAGAAATATAATAACTTTTCACAGGTAAGAACCGAAAAGAAATTGCGACACTGGGACGGTCTATAAACTTGGCGCTTGTCCAGTCTAATTGTATATTCGGATGTCTGGTGTGTTACCAGTACGACCAGTCGCTTTCCTCCCCAAACCTATACTAGGTTACCTAGCCTGCAACGCCCTAGGCAAAGTATCGCATCTCAATCTGTGACAGATACCCTAAGGCTCGTTGCATAAAATTGATGGGCCATGTGCGCCACCAATTGTGCGATGAATCTGTGAATTCCACCTGCTGCCAGCAGCGATAAGTCATTCCGAAAAAATATCTTTCCGGAACATGTTCATAGCAATGCTATTTACGGGACGATATCTGCACTGCGGTGGATACTACACGACTCAGTATTGAGATTTATGTATCACCTAGTCAACATAAAAATAGTATTAAAAGTAGCAAATAATTATGACTCTACTCGTTTCTATCCTTAAGCTCTGAGAGACAATAAGCAAGCAGCTCATCTGTTATGTTTTTGCAGAGCACAGACCTGCTTTATATGTGTATCGGTTTTTATTACACGTAATTTTATTTACAAAGTGTGCAGGACGGTCAGGACGCGCACCTAATGGTAAGTGTACGTCTGACCATGACAGGGCGGCATTGAATAAACAACAACTGAAAGTTATTATTCCGACTGTGCCCGTCACCCGAGACAACAATTGTGAGGTCTCTTATACCGGTAATTTTACTAGCTACAGTGCCCTCATCCCAAAACAGAAGTGTATAACACTTGTTTCACGGACGATATCTGGCACTGCAGTGGTACCGGGTCTACCACCTAGTAGTCCTTGTTTTACGATATTCATTGGTTCCATTGTCGGGTGAAATAGAAATGAGGAAAACTTATTGTGATAAACACCAAGCAACAAGTTACTAGCTTCTATGAGCCTAGGTTAGGATTGTTAGCAGCTTGACAAAAAATATGATCATCATTACTAGCCTTTGATGTCCCACTCTAGTGCACAGACTTTCCCGCATAGCACTGATATTGGGAGATTGGGTCGTTACCACAGACATCCGATATACAATTAGACTGGACAAGCCGCCAAGTTTATAGGCAGTCCCAGTGTAGCAATTTCTTTTCGGTTCTTATCTGTGAAAAGTTATTATATTTATTGATAAATTTACTGATTCATTGCGATGATGGCATGTTACAATTGCACAGGATGGTATTTGGAAAAAAAAACGGTAATTTCTTTCTAATATTCGTGCGTCTTGACTCGTGTCACTGAGCGTAAACTGGCAGCCAGTGTATGCTCGTTGAGCTTACATTGTCGCACTTTAAACGCGGCTTGCCCCATCTCCTGTATTGGGAAATCTGTGGTCGTTACCCACGCGGTCAGAAAGTCGGTCCCCAAAGTCTTAAAAGGGGTGAATTTTCGCGCTTTCAGTAGGGAACTAAAGTCGATGAATAGAAATCATGATCGATGAATACACATAGAAATTTCGGGTGCTATACTACCATAGAAAATCTATTGTATGTGGGGACAGCTATCTCTAGCTTTGACCAAGTTAATAAGATCCGAAGAACAAGATATTCGACTATAAAAATCCTCTGATAGAATTTTAAAACTCTCACGGCCATCACGCCACACGCGCTTAATAACAATTAACTCTCTATCTAATTAACAAAAAACGACATCGCGACCCCAAAAATTATCATCGATATTAAGTGCAAAACCCGTGAATGATTTTGGCGAACTCTGGCGTGGTGATAAAGAAAAAAATGTGCCAGCCGTTATCAGCGCATCGCACGAGGAAGCAACGAATTCTCGGGGTCAAACGGGGAAGGTTGACTAGAATTGATCAGATTAACCGTGGAGTGCCGACTGCCGAAGTCTGTGCGGCATATCGATCAAAGGAGCACGACTCGAAATATCGATTAAACGATCGAAGTACTATTTTTACTATTCAACTACTTTTTTTAAAAGAAAGAAATGTTTATTTCTTTGGCAGAATACATAGATTTCCCTTAACACGTTGGACGCCATGGAGGCGACAAACAGAAGCTCTATTGTGTCTGGTTTCATAGCAGTTGAAAGGTTAAATTTAAAAACTTCAATCACAGAAAAGGTATACCACTCAACATGAACCATGGTGATAAAGACAACATGACGTTGGCTACTACATAGTCTTGCTTCTTAAATGAAGCTAGTCTTAAAAAGTTTGTATAAGGTATTTTTAAATATTTTTTTTTTGCGATCGTACTAAAGTAATAAAAAAATATTGGACACAATCTGGCGAAAACGACCCGCCATGTTTAGCCATAGTTAATCTGTGGTCAGCAGCCGTAAATAAAATCTTCAAAAACATAAACCAAAATACTTTTTTATATAGAACGTCGGTGGCTCAGTGGTGTGGACTGTCGCCTTCCTACCGGGAGGGCTGAGGTTCAAATCCGACACGTACAATGTATTTCGATTTTCGAAAATATATGTACGTTATCCGACGCTCTTAGGTGAAGGAAAACATCGTGAGGAAACTTCATGCACGCCTGCGAAGAGATTGAAGGTTGTGTGTGAAGTCGTCCATCCGCTCTGGGCCTCATGGCACGACTAAGCCTAATCACCTATAGGGTAGGCTCGTGCCCTCGGTGGGGACGTTTAATGAGCTGATGATGATATACACAAAAATACATAATAATATTTATAATATAATTATACATAAAATTATATATCTTTGGAGGATGAAGAAATAGTTGTTAGTTTTATTATCATCGTTAGCTCAAGATTACGAGTGACAGCGTCATTCGGATGACGTTTCGCAGTTTACAAATCAGATGACGTCACGAAATGGTCGTCATCGCTTAATGTCTATCAAATAAAAAATATAATTGTGTGTGTGGAAACCTGCGCACACCTGCGAGAGAATCAAAGGTCGGCCAATCCGCACTGGGCCCGCGTGGACGACTTAGGCCTTAACACCCTATATGAGTAAGCACGTGACCCTCGGTGGGGACGTATGAGCTGATGATGATGATAAAATAACGCTCAGACCACATAAGCAGTTCACTTATATTGTAAACAAATACTAGGTTACCTGATTCTCCTGGTAAGCCGACGTTCGAGTCTCGCTCGGGTCGTCCTTAGTGCTGTTGTGAAAATACTTCTGAGGCTTTTCAGCTTTCTGTGTTCGCAAACAGTGGCGATCACTCCATATTATGCAAATAAGCAGCGCATACCCTGTGTGTCCAGCCAGCTCGGAAAATCGCCAACATATTAAATGATTCGCACCTATTCGCCCATTTTCCTCTACTGATTTTGAAATTATAGGTATCTGCTGTCATCAACAGCACTCATTTTGTCAAAAATGTAAATTATTGATTGTGGTTGCGAGATGTAACTCACTTTGCATACCTTACTTATAATCTCTGTGCATGCCACTGCTCGCCATTTGCCCGGTGAAGCTGTTAAAACCATGCGTCTAACAGCATTAGTCATTTAGAAAATATATATATCTTAAATGTGTTTACCTGTGGCTGTACATAGATATTTGATTTTTAAATCTACATTAAAGACTGATGTAATATCTCTTGCGCTTTATGGTATATCAGAAACCCGGATTTAAGTATCAAGAATACACAAATTAGTTAATTAAATTGCTGTTAAATTTACCAAAGGTTATCATTGAGATATTTAAGTAATCAGAATTCATTCTTGGTGAAGATTTAAAGACATCTGAATCTAATTATAGTAAAGGGCTTTTTATCTCCAGCAAAAATGGCAGATTCAAAGAAAAGCGGGACCTAAGATTTTAGAGGATAATTTTAGTATATTTCAATTTGATTGTTGTACAATCGTTTAGTTCTCACTAATTAATAGAGTTGAATTGTTGCTAAAAAGAAATTACGGAAAGCTAAGGAATTCGGTCGAATTGAGTTCGCTAATTTTATGACCTGGATTAGTCAGTAAACGGTTGGCAACATCCGATCTAGCGTTCTCTAAACAAATGTTGCAAACGGGAGATTTTCGTGAAACTCATCTTCACTAATCACATTGACGTTATCAAGAAACAGATGCCGGCTATCAACAAACACTGTATTATCGTAAACACCCGATGACAGATATATAAACAGAATACCGATATATCAGTGAGTTTTCCACGTGGGCGTAACACGACCTCTGAAGTGGATGAACGAACCTGTTATTTTTAGCCAATTCTATAACACCTGGCTAGATTAAGAATTTTTGGGGCGGTATTACGTGTTCGATTCGCGATACAGAATGGAGCGTTTTTATTCGACCTTCTGGAATGTTTGCAATTTCGTCAATGCCAAACTGTAACGCATGTAAAAATGTAGGCAAGGAATTTAACTTTGCACCAATGATGTTATAAGTACAGTTTCGTGATATGCTCACGAAACAACTGAAAAAAGTGTCCTGAATGCAGCGACAGCACACATACACATATTTCGAGAGCGTACATTTCCTAAACAAGAGCCTACAACTGTATTCTCTTTGACGGTTCGTTTTGAGGCACGGGTGGCGTATCTACCTTTATATATACAGAATATCATTGCTTTGCACCGAAGATGTTGCGTACGTCTTAACTGCAAAGCATTTTTTGCGCAGTTGTATAAAGCTGTGAATTTAAAAGAGGAAACTAGTATGTTAAAGGAACTAAACAAATTTGCGATGCGGCAATAGTTATGAACTTTCAGTATTTGAAGACCCACGACGGACAATGGTTGACTACATCTACTTTGTCTGCTTATCTTCGATGTATCTTTTTCTTTTTAGGACTGCTGGAAGACATTCCATTTGGAATAAGCAGTACGTTTGTATTATTGATTGATTTGATCTATGTATTTACAAAAAAAGTTTAGTGTATTACCATTCTTATTAAATCGCAGAACCTTAACGGAACTTCGCTTACGTACGTTACGTGAAAATAACTCGTTTTTTTTTAATAATTTTGTGTATTCTTTTCAGATTAATAATAAAGGTACATTGTTTTAATGCAATTTTTCTTTGTTTCAGATTCTCATGCGGTTTTTGGTGAAAATCGATCATGCTACAAAAATAATAAATAACGATGTTTTACGTAAAATTATCATTAATATAATGTCATCTGCTGTAGGGATTTTTTTGTAGAAATTTACATTTTAAATAAATTTATAAAATGGGAACAAGTTGTTTGTGTTTTTATAGTGATTTTAATGTCTACAAATGTTTGAAAGTGAAATTTGGTAGAAGTTTATGGTACATAGGGCTCTTGAGTGGCGGCTCTTGGGTTCTATCACCATAGACTAGTTATAAGATGACGGAATGAACGTTTTTGTGTGCATTAAATTTACTATAAAACACAAGCTATGTAGGTAATCTACCAAAAACGTTGAGATTCAAACATAGTTATAAATGTATATATATATATCAATCACATCTTCTAATAAATTTAGTAGATAAAAATAAGTAGGCAGTCATTAATTCAATTTACGCTGATGACCCACAAATTAATGTTTAGCAACGTTAAAACTGTGCGTA
>PQWD01008668.1:0-29850 GCA_019425675.1 Leucinodes orbonalis
AGTGAATAAGACAACAGTTCACCCGAATCGATTACTTCACGCCGTGGGAATGAATCGGATAATGTGGCGATTAATCGATGTTTTTGAGCGCACGATAGCGCAATTATGTTGGGGGACGAACTTAACTGTTTGGTTTTGCAATAGCCTAATATTCTTGCCGACATACGTGGTGTAATGGTTGAGAAGTCGACTCTAACAAGTTTTCAGGCTTCGATCTCCGGGCGAAACAAACATTTTGTGCATGAACATGCCTATGAACCAAGACCAATACAAACAGATGTGTTCATGCACACAAATGTTTGTACTGCCCGTACTTGGTGAAAGAGCCGAAGTCTCAACCATGTAATGGTTGAGACTTCGGGAAATCATTCATTTGACGACATGAATGAATTCCCAGTGTAAATTACGAATAATCGCTAAACTTTGAGCATTTCATCGCTGATAAGCCTTTATTAGAACCAATAGTCCGTAATAAACTCAAACTAGATCGATTTACCGGTTAGCTAGTAAATAAAATGAAATCTTTAATACTCAGGAATAGGGTTATTTTTATTGACCAATGAGGTACCGGTTTGATACAATATTGATACTGTCAGCGGGCTGATTAAGGGCCCTATTTTACTGAGAGTCTGGACCTAAGGTTAGTAACTAGGGTTGTTTAATTTATTGAGTGTTTACGAAACAGGCTAAAATTACTGCAGCGCTTTTTAATTAAAATAATCATAGTTATTGTTTGCTTATAATAAACACTTGGAATTTAATGATTTTATTCTTTATTTAGTGTACGACCAAAATGAAGTACAAGTCTGTTTTATCCTAGATAGGTCATTGATTTCCATAACGGGACGTACGTTGTTTTCATTATAAAAATAAATCATTTATTTATGTTTCATATACTGACATGAGAACACTAAATATAGAAAATTATTGTCAATCTTTACATGCAAGCCCGAAAAAAGAAAAAAGTTCAAATCTCATTCGTACAATCGCCTAAGTAGCAAAGAAATATTGAGAGCTATAGTGTAATAAGTACCCGCCACCAAGTAGTAGATGCTGATTAATGAGTGAAGATGTATCAAAAGCACTACTAGGTGCTACTGAAATCTTTAGATTAATTGAACGTACACGATGGAGCTGCGTGTATTCCGATATATATACTCAATGATATTCTGTATATATTAAGGTAGATACGCCATCGGTGTCTCAAAAACAAACCGCCGAAGAGAGTACAGTTTGTATTCTTTTACTTAGGTAAATGTGTTCGAAATTCAAAATATGTGTATGTGTGCTGTCACTGCATTCGGAACACTTTTTTCGATTGTTTTGTGAGTATATCACGAATCCATACTTTTTTACATCATTGTATATACTCTGTGTATTCGTTACTAATTTAACTTACAAATAAAATAAATATCTACTGACATTTACACAGCGCTATCTAGCCCCAAGTTAAGCGTGAAGCCTGTATTAAACAACGGATAAACATATTTACATTGATTTTTTTGTGAATACATACATATTATACATAGAAAACACCCAGACCATTACAAAAAGACATGTGCATGCACACAAATATTTGTACTGCCCGGGGCACGAACCCGGACCATTGGTGTAGCAGCTGACGTATCAATCTACACCAAATGGGTCGTCGATGGCCTCCGTGGTCCAGGGGTCTTAACGAATTTAAATCGCAGCCTGATCTAGAAAATGTGGTTGAAATCTTAACAGTGATACATTGTTGTGATTTTTCCTAGTTAAGCCATGCCAACTAAATCACCTGATTGATAGCTAGTAAAGATGATTACCGTGCCTCAGAATCAACGTGAAGCTGCCATGAAGACAATCTTTACATTAAAAATAACGCATCTCTCGGCTCTAGATAGTTCATCAATCCAACTTCGTACTTATAAAAAATAGAGCACAATATTAACAAAAAAATATATTTTGTTGTCGTTCCCTAGCATATACGACATTATTTAGATTAATCCAATGTTTGAATTCCACTTGGGAACGCCTGTAGGCATCAACTACCTTAAAAGGTAAGGACCTTAAGAGTATTAAGACCTACAGAGTAGATGGCAATGCAAAAGTGTTCCCTATTTATATGTTTACTTCCTTTATATTTATATATTAGGCTTTCGTCTTATTTTATAATACTTATAAACTACCGAATTTATAATATCGATTTCTGTCTGTGATATTTCAAGTTATGATTCATAATACAAACAAATAAGTAACACAATTTGCTGCAAAAGAATTACCATTCAACGGATTTTGAAAGCCAAAACTTTTTTTAAACAAACAATCCTTAACGGTGACTGACCTCCAATTCGAAGCAATCAATAAACATTTGCAAGTAAAAAATTGAACAATACCGTCCAATTATGTGTAAAACAACCAATACCGGTTCGAGAACCGGCCGCGAGTACATGTTGGACGGGTTTATGCGAGTCGAGACAGTTAACCTCTGTACAAATTAGGGCTTGGATGAATTTTTATCAACTTCTTGTATGTCATTAAATAGGTCACTACGCCGTTCGAAATATTTGTTTTTATATCAAAATAATGGATTGGTATAACTGTGTTTAACGATCTGTAAATTGGCAAAATTACGTGTAGCTATATACAAACGTTAGTCACTTCCATTCATGAACATAAAGATTCTAGATAAAACTAAAAAAACAAATAGACAAAAGAGGGTGGCTCAAAATCAGCGCTGTCTAAAATCATGAGTCGTAGATGAGCATAAGCTGAGCTGCTTCCTGTTTTTGTTCTTCTTTCTACAATATTTATACTAAATATGATATTTATATTTTGTGGGCAATTCTAATATAATATTAATAATACTATTTTTATTAAAGAAAGAAAAATTAATAAAAAAATGAAAAATTACCTCAAAATATAATGGTATCAATTTTTTCTTCGGAATAATATACGAATGTGGCAAATAAAAGGCTTTATTACCGGTAAAGGCCCATAATATGATAAATACCTGGGATTGAAGTATAATGCTTTGCACAAAAGATCAAACTGTAATGCAATCCGAAGCTTCAAATCAATTAGAAACATGACACACAAACAGATTCCTGGAACGCAAACAATGGATTCGCACAATTGGTCGAATCACCACGCTACGAACTCTGATGGTGGCCAATTTATTTGAGGGTTGTCGAACTAAAGGGGCTCCAGTGTAGTCCTACTCATGCTGATGTTCTGGGCTTGCCTTATTCATCTTCCCATTATTCGGCGACTGTTAATAATCAAGAAGTCTGCTACAACTAAGGGTTTCGGGTACGATCCCCGTAAAGAACAAATATTCTTCTGTTGATAAAATTTAAGGCAAAAAGCAATTACATCGACAATAATATGGTTAGTAATATGGCAGTAGGCACTGCACATAGTACGTAACAACGATGGCCATTGGATTCCTAGCTTCATGAACCGATGAATTAGTTAAGGGAGCAGATATATGTCGACTGCTAGGGATCGATCCACGTGGAAATAATTTAAATGAAGCCTTCGTTTAGTAGTGGAGATATTTGGTTGAAATTATGATATTCTGTCAAAAGATTATCAATTACCGATCGATCTTCATTAATTGGATGGGTGACAAAAAGTATTATATCGAGTCATCATCATCATCAGCTCATTAAACGTCCCCACCGAGGGGCACGAGCCTACCCGTATAGGGTGATTAGGCCTTAGTCGTCCACGCGGGCCCAGTGTGGATTGCCACTTCACACTACTTCACTTTGAATCTCTTAGGCGTGCATGAGGTTCCTCACATGTTTCTTTCACCGTAAGAGCGTCGGATAACGTACATATATTTTTCGAAAATTTGAAAATACATTGGTACGTGTCGGGATTTGAACCTCAGCCCTCCCGGTAGGAAGGCGACAGTCCACACCACTGAGCCACCGACGCTCTTATTTATCGAGTATTTTCATGCTTTGCAATACAAGTTAATCCGATTGTCTCAGATACTATCTTACCATGCCGTGGGACCTTATGGACTCCAGTCCGAAAAAAGCGCTTCAGTGGTTTTGGCCTGTTGAAAAAGAAAAACCCAAGATGACTCAACAGTAAGCCTTTTAAAAAAACACAATGATTTACATGTAAAATATTCTATAGACACTGAAGTAGCTGAGCAGTTTAAGACCATGGTTTTTTATCAGATAAATAATCATCAGTAGTGTAATAACCTTTTTTAATGAGGTGTTTTTTATTGTAGCCAACATATGCGATAAACAACTATATACATACTGCAAATAATTTACCTATTTTATGTATATATCTATTAGGCCCTATGACCAGTAGTAGATATTGCGAAAACTTCAAATTAATTTCATAACAGAAAATACTCTATGGTCAGGGTGAATAGTACTGGTTGAAACGCTGTCATAACGTCAGCCCTAATTAATATGCGGAGTAATTAAATGCATGATCCAGAGACCGGGAGCGCTTCTTCCGTTGTAATAACATTTTTAAATGTTGATGAGCGGACGACAGCAATAAATTATAATTTGGCCAATTCGTCTGTAGGACGCAACATTATACAATGTTGAGTCATTAAAACCGGAGTTTAGACTATTAAAAGTAGAATACCTCAATAAATAAAAAATGAAAAGTGTGCTAGAGATGAACTCAAGTGTAACAAAGATACAAATTGGTACGGAACTCATAAACATAAGCAACACCGGAGATGTTACAAACAGCGCCATCTAGTTCTTATTATATAAGGAGTTTTTACAGTAGGCACTAAACAACAGTAAAATAAAAATAAAATATATTTGTTTCGGAATAAATTCCATATTGTGTAAGTAACAATGATCTTAAAAAACTTTCTCAGTGGACAACAACAGACCGAACCAGTGGTAGAATCAAATTTGGCATTCATAAGTGTTTGCTATGGACCTAAATGAATAAATATATTTTCATTTTCAATCTCTAAAAGTAATAGCCGATTTTTCAATCGTAATGGTTTGTGCAACCATTACGATTGAAAAATCGTAATGGTTGTCAATAAGAATAAGCTTGGATTCTACTGTTGTAGCTTTGAAATGTTAGCCAAATACTTATATTAATCTATTTGTTCTTATCATTTATATTGAACACTGCACTGACCGCACTGGGCCCGCGTTGACGACTAAGGCCTAAAAACCCTATACGGGTAGGCTCGTGCCTCTCGGTGGGGACGTTTAATGAGCTGATGATGATTTATATTGATTAAAAAAAAATATTTCAAATCTAAATAAGTGCCTGCAGGACAACCAAAAGCAGAGGACTGTGTATCTATTCATGAATAGATTTTGTAACGATAAATACAAAGAGGTTTATAGTTCAAGTAAGAAAAAGAAAGAATATATCATATTACTTGTTAAGCTTCTTATTATTTATTGTATATTCTGTTCAAGTGCCTTTAAAGAGCTTTATGCTCTCAGAGCAAAAAGGTTTCGAGTGCAAAATAAACTCATTTCGTTCTGAATATAAAATATACTTCAAACTTTAATGATACTTATATCGACCAATATTATTTATTCTCTCCTCAATCATAATCCACGGTTTCATTATTATCACGTTATTCTTAACACAATACTTGACCTTTTATGTAGTCAATACTTTGGCGCCTATTTTATAAACGTATTAGCCGATTCCAATCCTATATAGACATGTAACCAGTTATCAAAGACCCTCTATTTTTATGAGAGATTTACGAAGCTTTATGTCAAATTATAGTAGACTTACATTTGAACTGTTATGTTCGCTTTAGCTAGTGTCAGTTTGGACGGCATGTTCACCATAATAACCATTAGTTTTTTTCGACGAATTGAATTTTTGCGTTATCGGTAAATAAGTTTACAAGTTGCGATGTATTATTCTTTTTATGAGGTGTTATATTTCTAGAGCACAAAATATCTACATCAATCATTGTTATGTCAATAAATATTTTGTCTTTCTTTCTACCTTTAAAGATAGTCAAATGATTTGGCAATGTTTTATCTAAACAAGAAAACATTTACTAATTGACTTCCATATGTCAAAGTGAACTACTTACTACCATATTTAAGCATTAGCCGGGACTGATTGCTTTACTTGCCCTCCGAACCACGGAATCATCATTCTTTTAAGACAATCTGGTAATCCTGAGACCGAACCAAACTGAGAAAAATCTCAAAAACTGACATACTTTACAGTTTGTACATGGGATTCGAACTGATGACCTCTGGAAACAGTTAGACTTCTAGTTCACGGAGGTAGTCAAATACAACCATTGTCAAATATTCTGGCTTTTAAGTAGCATCTTCCAAAAATGAATACTCATGTAAGGATTTATTCAATTCAATTCAATTTTCTAATTTCAAACTACATAATCCATATCAAATACTTGAAAAAAGAAACATTCAACACCTTTATCCTTCGTATGTCGAAACAATGTTATCTATAACAACATTTGTTCAAAGCACAGAGAAAATACAAATAAAGTAATGATCAATGTTTGTTAAGGTAGCTCTGCCGCAGTTAACAACACTAGCAAATGGTGTGGCAACAGATTTTTGCGTAGGCGCATACTTCAAGTCAATTTTGAACAACTTTCAACTTTATCACAAACAATTAGGGTCCACGGGAAGTCAAACTAATAATTCACATCAAAATTGTTTTCTTCAACAATCAATTATAGTTTTATACTCGTATTATGCTAACGACCGTTCGCTATACTTTTTTTTATTTTATATATATTTTTACAAGTTCTAGGAAATATTTAAGTACGTTGAATTTTAAATTTGACACCATACATTCCGTATGGTGCCATTTTTTTCTAATATGGAAAAGGTCGAATTCAAGGTCGATTTCAAAGTGGTCCAATATTGCATTATCATATTTAACTTTTGATTCTATATTTACTTGATAAGAAAAAGAAGGTCAAGATATAGACCGGTCTCTTGAGCAGGCGCTTACTGAATCACATTTTGAAAACAGTAGAATAAAAACCTTTCTTTATAAACTTTACAGTAACTACATACGACTTATAAAATTAATGAATATTCCAAAAAACAAAACCTTATTTTAATAAGCATTTAACATCAAACTGCACGGCTAGGATTTCCTACAAAGTACCACAGGGCCTAGGGATGTAGATTTATAAGCTACCAAGCGTATTGGTATTGTAAAAGGTAGCGGGTGGAGGCAGGATTAGAAAAGCGGAGGACCGGGATATCTGGCACAAAATCGGGGAGACCTATGTCCAGCAGTGGACTGCGATAGATTGAATAGTAAGCGTATTGGTAAACATAAACAATTAAGATAACTTTTATTCACGTTAAGTCGGTGATCAAATTTACAGTGGCAAGTCTACCGTGTATTATCCATGGTGTATACTAATTTTAAAGATGAAGAGTTTGTTAATTTGTTTAAACGCGCTAAAATCAGGAACTACTGGTCCGCTTTAAAAAATCTTTCAGTGTTAGCTTATTTATCCAAGAAGGCTATAAGCTAAATCATGACGCAACGAACAACAAGAGTGGAGCAGCAGAAAGAAAGTTTCAAAATCGGGGGAGGCTTTTTTCCTAATATTCTACGGTGCGTGCGCTAGGGAAATTATTAGTTCCGCAAATTTCATGTATGACAGTTTTGCCCCCTTATATGTTATGAAGTTAACAGGAAGGTCAAGACGCTCACCTGATGGTAAATGATACGCCAGACCATGCGGCATTGACGGCAAAAATAGAAAAAGAGCAATGTACACAGAATTTGAAACATGAATTTAAACACAAAACAAAATAAAATTAATGTGGAATAGGTTAAAGCGTAAAAATCTACAGTGACACATGCACTGTTGACGAGCACTTTGCATGAATTTCATTAACTCATGCGAAACTATAAAAGCTTTCAGTTTGATAGCAAATTAGTTTTGGAAACTTTTCGTTAGCGTTAATTTGCCGTGGGATTGTGTTAAATGTTCGTACAGTTCCATTAAATGGAATAGAGGCGACCTCATTGGGCGGTCACGATTTGAATATGGAACTTTTTTCGAGTTTTATTTATCTGTGATATTTTCAGTAAACGTCAAATTTAAGCGGGAATTTGTGAGATATAAACAAAGACATACAGTACTATTTCTAATGATATAATCGCGCTCCTTTTAAAATTTGCATTTGTCTTGTTGTGACGATAGATAAGAATACAATTGCCATCCCATCTATACCCGTAAGAGGTGGCTCACGCAAATATGTATATTTACAAGAGAATGGTTAACAACGCCCTGTTATTAAACCTTGGTTTTTTAGGTTAGTTTTTTTTAATGTAGCCTTTAGCAGGAATTTAAATTTGCAAGTACAACGATTGATTGGTGAGCTGAACTTCCAACAACAGATTTTCTATTGATCATCTAACGACTACATAAAGGCTTATGGTTATAAGCAAACAGTTTGTTTTCTAGTAGTTTCAAAATAAATATTTTTATGTTTGAATAATCCGTGTCCCATCAATATACTTATGTATAATCGAGACATTTTTTAATATCACTTACGAGTATATGCACAGACTAATGTCTACAGTCCTACAAACTTGTTTTCCTTTTTTCTTTTTCCATCGTACACCACCGTTCAATGCGTTGTGTTCTACTGTCCACTGCAACTTTGTTTTTCTATTTGCAATAGGTTCCCATTTGACATCGTCATGCCAAATGTCGCATCGGTGGTTCTAGAATGATAGTTTGTGTTCTAGAATAACTGGATCGTACTCGTATATTTCACCTAAGATAAATCGTATCTAAATCTCACTTATTTCTCCCCCGAAAAGTTCCGAAGAGTGAGAGAAGGGAAAAGATCCTGTAATTGGACTGCATTATTAAGTATCTTATTACACTATTTATACTATTCCAAACTAGCCACAAGATAACCACTAACCTAAAGTCCAAAAGTAAAATAATAATCACAATTAATTTTATTTGCATAAATAACATATAGAAATTCAAACGCAATTCTTCACATAAAAACCTTATCCCGTTTCCAACCATAGAGAATTATAAACTTGTTTCGAACATCAAACATTCGGCGTTCAAAATAAGAAGAAAACTATTGTAATAAGAAGAAAAAGTATCAAAAAACCGATCCATTGAACACCTGCCCTAATTAGACGCCCTAACGTATCAAAACCTGTTAGTTATAGAAAAACCAACAGTCTTAACGTTTGCGTTTACGAAAATGAACGTAAAAGGTCTTATTCTAACGCAGTAAAGTTTAAATTCGTTTGTAATAGTAATTTGTCAAGTGTATACTGGGTTTGCTTTATAATATTCTTGAGCCGCAGCCTCAGTTTTTTGGATGCCGACTACTACATAATGTCTTTTTTATTTGAATTTGTTTGATTTTATTTTTCGAATGTTTATTACTTGCGTATGGCCAGTTTGCGTGAGGTGTTCTTTTTATTGTTTTACTTGCGAATGTCGTTTGTGGTTTAAATATTAAATGTATCTTGAGTTTTTATATGAATTGATTTATTTGGTGTTTGTTTGGGATGCATAGGGGTCTTTGTGATAAAGTGTGAAATGCCAACGTTGTTCAAAAATTATAATTTTGTTAAACGATGCCGGTGGAGGCTGGATGAGAAAGGCGGAGGACCGGGATATCTGGCGCAAAATAGGAGAGACCTATATCCAGCAGTGGACTGCGATAGGTTGAAGAGAGATTATTTTTATAAAATCTCTTTTATTAAGCTACCGAATCAACCTAACCATTATCTTTCGTTACTAAAGTAAGTCACGGGACCGCGGTTCATCCTGTCAAATATCGATGGATCGTCACTCTCTCAGTTCGTATTATTAAATATTTGTGATATTCATGATTATGACAGAAGTATTTTATAAATGTATCTTTTAATGACCGCAGTTACTAAGTAAATACAAATTCATGATTTATATCTGAAACAGTATTCCACTGCCATCTAGTATCATTTTCACATACTAGCTACACGTTGAAAGATAATATTTATAATTATAACGTTTTTCAACATTTAAATGAAGCCTAGTAAGTATTTCCTTAGTACATAATATAAAGAAATATTGTTTTTGTTTAAAATGATAAATAGGTTATTTTATCTGTAATAATTGTTATATAATTTGATATTTATCATTATGTAAAGTTTAGGGTAAAGTTTTGTAAAAATATAAAAATAATAAACATTAAAACCTTGCAGGTTTTGGATATTGTTTTAATATTATGCAATTACTTTTAAGAAGTAGATATAAACAAAAAGAATATCATTCAAAACTTACCTTAAAGCATAACCAATAGTAATCCAAAAAAAGATAAGTGTTCCCAAACCCCTTCCACTGACACCGAATTGTTTCAAAAACAAACCGTACACAAAACGCAATGTTCGCAACACATCAATAACGTCACTCACAATAAAGTTCCGTGCACAAGCCACATGTGAAAAAAAAAACAAAACCTCAAAGTTCGAACGTGAAAAATTTAAAAAGATGCGAGGGAAAAGGCGCGAAATCCACACGTCAAACGTCAAACATGGCGGACGGGCGGCCTCGACGGCGCATAGCTAGGTACTGGGTCGGTCACAGTTTCAGTAACGATGCACGGATTAGTTGTACGGTTGCGTTTTGATAAGCTCCGCGCATGCAGTCGATGCAACCTCCCTGCAAGAAACCGTGAACTCTTGTTTGCAACCACTTAACTGTAGACAGTTCACTGGCTACAGAGGAATAACGTTGCTTACTTAGAGTTGCTTTACCATTTCTCAGTACATAAGACTATACATTTTTTGTATGAGCAATCTGGACATATTTTCATTAAAATAAAGCTTCTACATATAGTATCGTTTTATTATCGTCTTGCTAATTCAGTTACAGTTTCTGTTTTCAATTAGCATTGTCGTAGAATATATTCCAATTGAATAGATTGGTGTGAGAGATTAGATACAATATGAGGGTTCAATAGCGTATTATTGCATTTGGTTGTCAATTGTGCAAAAATATTTCTTAGAGACTACCCACCAATACGTACTGGCCCCGCGTTATAGGTTATGGCTCAATCTCCCCATATCTATACTGTGCGAAGGCCTGTGTCCTGCAGTTGGCCGTTATAGGCTGATGATGACCATCCCTCCATAGCAACACCATTGACGCCTCCTTATGCCGCTTGTCCTTGCTTGTTTCTAAGGGTGGTAGTATACATTTGGAGACCAGCTCAGGTTTAGATCTGCATAAATTATTAATGATTGTAAAACAATGATACATTTTTGGGGTAGGTCTGGACTCAAACCTCAGACCCTGAAATAGACATATTGAGTCGTTGTAATCAAGGATAAGCAGCACTAGGATAATATATTTTTGATTTCAACATAGTACATCCAAAAGATTAAACTAAAAGTTTTGTACGATAGAAAAAAATTTTTTTTTCTTTAGTTTCTTGTCAAAACCTAATAGCGGTTCACAGAATACATATTAAAACAAAATATGCCACAATAATTCCACGCCATCTATTGGCAGTACTTCTAGTAACATTCTAATTCTCACAAGATAACAGTTCCTGGCTAGTCTTACACTCCGACCTTGCTCCAAGGCCTCTTACAAGAAAAACAATGTTCCCACAGCTTAGCTTTGGTTTCAAACAAAGGCCGTCACTACCCTGAGTCGGGCTACTTATTCCAAACAATAGGGCTGGCAGTTGGACATTTTAATATTGCAGCTTCTTACTCAAGTACCACTAAAGCTTTTTTTACGATTTAGCAACAAGCAACTAGATTAATAATAATAATAATAAATATCTACTGACAATCACACAGCGCCATCTAGCCCCAAGTTAAGCGTAAAGCCTGTATTATGGGTACTAAACAACGGATAAACATACATGTATACATTTTTTTTTTGTAAATACATACATATTATACATAGAAAACACCCAGACCATTACAAACAGACATGTTCATGCACACAAATGTTTGTACTGCCCGGGGATCGAACCCGGAACCCTTAGTGTTGCGGCCGACCTCTCAACCGCAACACCAAATGGGTCGTCATTTGCACAAATTCATAGGTAAATGTAATATTTTCAGATCTGTCAATTGAAGAAGGGGAAAATTTTGCAAAAAAAAACCTACCTTTCATACCTAATGTTTTAATTACAAGGTTTTGCTTGAGATAGTATATTGAAAACATATATTTTCTTGCTATTTCTTACTCATACATCCAAATGATTTCAGACTTGGGTACATACTTGAGAATCATCTTGTTATCATGAAGAAATTACGGATTTGTACGGATCTCTAACCTAAGTAATTATCATATTGTATCCGATACTGTTTGTACAGACAAACATATGAAGCACTTAACTTTCAGAACTTTCATATTTCATATTTTTAGGAAAGTTAAGAAATATCAATGTAAAAAGTAACACAAACAACAATTTTTTTCCCAATAAAAAATATACTGAAATCTAAATCCGAAATACAATTACAACGTTTCCATTCAAATTAGATCACACCACCAACACAGAAGTGAAATTCAAATGGAAATTTAGCGATTCATTAATCATTTCAGCTGCTTTACAACATTCATCAAATTATTCAACCATATCACTATTTAAACGATTTGTATTCTGCAAAATAATTGTACCATAAAAGCCATTACAAGGGAATGTATTGGTCCGACTATAACTAGTTTACCATCCCTAAATGGTTCCTTTTTTATTCGAAGCACCATCTCTTTCATTTCAAACATAACATTATTGCATCCCAGTTAACACCTGTTACCAAGACACACGCTATTTTCATTTCTATTGCGTGTATAATAAGATATTGAATCGCAAATTAATTTGAAATTCTCCAAGACGACTCATCAAGTCGTAAACGCATGATTCTTGATCTCAAAGTACTTATGCGTGTAGTTTTTTTGTCGTTCCAATGTTTATCTTTGGACCTGGTGGGGTTTGGATATGCTAAATCGACTCGATGTGATCACATCTGGAGGAGTATCAATGACCGTTGTATAAGGAAATATTTTAGATATAATTCTTAGAATTTCTATTGGAACACTTATTCGTATTACTGTTGTAGCATCAACACTGTGGTCTATTTTAGATCATGGAAATCTTATGGGTGATTATGACACCAGATTCTTGCCAGCTTAAAATCTGACTTTTTTCATAAGGCTTAGATATTTTACTTCAATCGTTTTCATCGATTTGTATATAACCTATAGATTTTAAATTTTTCGTATCTTATTTCTTGTATTCATTGTAAAATGCACGGTGGTTGCTTGAAACCGGACAACAAAACTTCTCATAATACATCGGACGTGTTTAATCTCGGAGAAATATATTTAAATAACATTTATGATGTTATGTGAGACCGTATCGTCACACGGTGGATGTTATTTCAATTTCCTGTAGGTATTACATTTTATTAAGAGCGTTGGTTGCTCATTGGTATGAACTGTTGTCTTCCGATCTGGAGGGTACAGGTTCAAATCCTACCACGTACCAATGTCTTTCAAATTTCCGAAATTATATACGTTTATCTGACGCTCTTGCGGTAAAGGAAGCTTGCCTACGAAGAAATTTAATGGCTGTACGTGAAGTCAGTCAATCTGCTTTAGGCCCGCGTGGACGACTAAGGCCTATACACTACTATAAGGAAATGACGCAGACTCACCGGTCTTCGTTTTAGTCATCCAGCCTTCCCACCGACATTACGGAAATTATTCGTCCATCGAGCCTACAACATTTGACCTACTTGTATCTTTATAACTTCCAAAAGACTCTCATTTAATTAGTCGTGAATACCGCACTTGGCAACTAGCGTAATGTTGTACGAATACAAAATTGTTCTTTATTCTATTTTCGCTCACTAAGTATTTGTAAAAAACACGTCACTACAGTTAAGTGCGTGGGCTTACCTAAGTCCGAGAGGTCTTGGAAATAACGAAGGGATTTACAATAAAAAAAATATAGCGGTTTTTATTTTATACGATGTCGGCACTCGCAGGCATGTTTGCAGGGCTCGTTATTTTTTGCAGGTGCAAAAACATTTTCACGTTAGAGACCGGGTATAAGGAGATCTGTTAGGTCTATTTTACCCAGTAATTTCACTAGGTTCTAGTTATTTATGATTCTGATTCAAGTTCGAATAAACTCTATTTTTCATGATAGATCATAAAATTTACAGACCTGGAAAGCTATTTATATGTATGACATTAACTTAATATTATCCTAAAATGATGCAATATTTGAAAAGCCATTATTATAAAAATATTTTTAAACATTAAATATATTCGTATAACCTCCCCAATGCCGCTGCTATATGGGAACCTCAGAATGCAGCAGCAGGCTGGTTGGTTGACGCAAGTCATTTTATAGTAGTAACTTTTGTCCTGTTATAGTATTTAAACAAAGGATAAAATTAAACGTAAGATGTAAATGAGATATATGATAATAGTCTACGAGCCGGCCGTATAAAAGTCCTATGGATCAGATACATGGACATTTTTTTTAATGTAGTCTAACTAACCGCAAAAGGACGTACCTCTGATTGAGTTGAGCTTGTCGACATTTGAAAACTCAATTCTACTTATCGATTAATTTATCCGTTAATTATGTTCATTTATCTTATGAATTATAATAACAATGTTTGGTAATTTCAACCGGAAGTGAGGTCATAATTTTGCATGCGAGCAAAATCAGGCATCTTCAGGGGTGTCTACCTTGATTTTTATGGTTCCTCAGACTATATTCAATTATATTATACCTGATCCATAGGACTTTTATACGGCCGGCTCTAAAACTATAACATTATCAATCCGAACGGAGAAATTTTCCACAAATTTTACGTTAACCATATCTGATGAAACTAAAAAGTATTCATACTCATTGCTCATCAGTGAAAGTGCACGTCAATAATCATTGTTTAAATTCCTCAACTAAAACACGTCACCTCTCACATAAAGTGATCGTCTATTTCAATAAAATACCGCTGACAAAACGTTTTAACCTACAAATATATGGAATTTCTTTTGTTTCAACCCGTATTTAACTTTCATCTTTCGGATTAATGCAGTTCATAGGAATTTGCGTCTTATACCTTTCATTTTAGGAGTGACGGAAATGACAGGAAATGAATATCTATTGTATGAACACAGAGCATTAATTATGAATCTCAGACATTCCGGGAGGAATCCAATGATATTCTGTATATATAAAGGTAGATACGCCATCCGTGCCTCAAAAACGAACCGCCGAAGAGAGTACAGTTTGTACTCTTTTGCTTAGGTAAATGTGTCCGAAATTCGAAATATGTGTATGTGTGCTGTCACTGCATTCGGAACACTTTTTTCGATTGTTTTGTTAGCATATCACGAATCCATACTTTTTTACATCATTGTGGGAGAATCATTAAAACCGTATCACTATGGTTAGAAAGAGTAAAAAACTGTGATTAGTAGCGGGTCACACGAGCATGCTTTTTAACCTGTATTTCATTATATGGATTGGATTTCTGTAGAAACATAAAGGTTGAACTAGCATTTCAATTAAATACCAAAGATAATATGTATCATTTGATACAGGTTTAGAATCGAAAGTGTACAAAATGCTTACTGTTTAAAATGTCACCTACATCAATTTTATTTTTATTTATTAAATTTTTTATCGTGAATAGATTTTTCAGAATTTTTTTCTTTTTTTTTTTGTCTTTTGTTAAATAGATTTTTCTGATCTTTTTCATCAATATCATAAATATTATTTAGTGATAATGATCATCTCAGCTCATTAAACGTCCCCACCGAGGGGCGCGAGCCGTATAGGGTGTATAGGCCTTAGTCGTCCACGTAGGCCCAGTGCGGATTGGCCGATTTCACGCACAACCTTTGAATTTCTTTGTAAATGTACGATTTCCTCGTGATATTTACCTGCACCGTAAGTGCGTCAGATAAACGTACATTTATAATTTTGGACAATTCGTAAACACTGGGATTTGAACTTGCACCCGCCAGATCGGAAGGTAACAGTCCACCCCAATGAGCCACCGATGCTCACTATCACGCTTATGATAATGACTTTAACAAATGAGTGTAAATCCATAGTTATTTTCGAAGCGGAGATAAACACTCCAACATTTGTTTGTAATCATAATCAGCTCATTAAACGTCCCCACCGAGGGGCACGAGCCTACCCATATAGGGTGATTAGGCCTTAGTCGTCCACGCGGGCGGATTGGATGATTATTGTTTGTAAATAAAAAGTATATTATATTTTGTATTTCATATTAAATCATCGATCAGCGGAGGAATCGATTCTTGGCGTCTTTCTCAGAGATATAAAATCAGAATATGTCATTTGTTTGTTAAGAAATATCCAAAATATAATAATAAAACATACATTATGTTTTGTCAACTAGGAAAATTTGCACAGTGATTTTCACTATGTCGTCATCCCGTAGGACTCGACGCTGGGATCACGCAGGGAAGTCAACTAAGACCATCAAAATACGTAGGCAGTTATATACAGGCATTGTAGTAAAACAAATTATCATGCCTCATCATCCAACACGCTAGTAATACCATAATATTGCTACACCTTCAGAAGCCATACGCGCCTCTCTTATTATAACTGGATTATTAAATAAAACAAGCAAGGTAGGATTACCGAACGCACCAATCACCTATCCCTTTCTCCCGCCACGCGACCGTATCGTCATCTTCTTCTAATACGGGCTAAATCGTATTTGTTTCTCGCTCCTCTGGCACGCTTATAATGCCGTCTTGCTCGCTCTGGGTTAACGTTCGAAACATCCGCTGGGACCCGTTTCGAAGAATGACAGGTGCAAAAACAGGCCTGTCCAAGTACATTCCTTGACCAGTCTCTTATAGCGCCACAGATTATACCTGCCAGATGGTAGCGAGGGGTGAACTAACAACAGAAAGATTGATTTTGTCCTTTGTTGTTCTAATTTTTTACTTTAATTAAGTCAACAATCAACTTTTCTAACAAGTTATGCTTTTTTGAACTGACTACTGTTGTTGGGCGCAGATGACGTTTACAGCTTCACCGGGCAATTGGCGAGTGCAGATGGCTCTCAGCCTTAAAATTTACACAACGAGCCTAAGGGCGTCCCAGAACCGGACTCGAACCTCGGCTTAGGGCGTGCGTTGCGAGGGGCTTGGTAGCCTTACATATGTTTGGGGAGAGAAGCGGCCTGGCACAAGCTAGGTGTAACTATTGATAAATTATCAAAATACGTGATACCAACAAAACCTATTCATCTTCTTGTCGAGTCGATATGGATTCTCCAGGAAAAATATTATAATGTGACTAAATTTGGTCAACTTTGACCACTCTTTCGTTTGCCATTCACAGGTGTCGGAAAGCGCACGAAGATCGTAGATTTAAATCTATTACGGAAATGGCGATTCGGGCAAGACATTGTATGTACTTAGCTGGTTGGTCTGGATGTTTTCTATGTACGTAATTTTACTTATTATCCCATAAAATGAAGGAAAAGTAAGGACTACCTCGTCAACGTATTGAAGTTCACTACTGGCCCCTCATTCAGCTTCCCCCTTATTACCTTAGTAAGACTTCGGTCCATCCGTCCAGGCGTCCCACGCTATGCTTGTCAAGACGCGGTCTCCACTCCAGAACTGATCCAACGACCATCAGTTATGCGATAAATGTGACCAGTCCACTACCACTTTAGGACTAAGACACTACTCCTTATATTATAAAGGCTGTATCACTAATTGCGCCATCTAGTGAATTTTTTAAACAACTGTGCATACCCATAGCTCCTACAGGATTTCGATACAGCCTTACCATCACTAGTAACTAAAAGGACGTGTGTAATCTGCGATACCAAATGACCGGGGGGCGATAAATTCGTTCTTATGTATAAGCTTAAGGACCATCGACAGTTTAACTTCATAAAGTGTGACAATAACCGCGGGAATGCGGGCCGAAACTTCGCGTAAATATAGTTAAGCTTGGAACAAAGGCTTAACTTAAATTACGTTGGGTTGGGGATACATTGAGAGCAATAAAAAAATGGAAGTTATTTTCGATTTTCGTCATTCATTTAAAAGGGAATAAAAATACTATCAGTATTTCATAATAAAATGATAATTGTTGTTTAAGGAAAGTTAAAAAAATATATGAGAAATTCCCTATCATAATTAGCCTATTACGTACTACTGCAGGAGCACAGGCCTTTCCTCACAGCTCCACTACAAATTCCACCATTAATATATCGTCTTCTTTTTCTTCCTCCAGAATATATAAATAGACATGCTTTCAGTCAAACTGTTTCGAGCTCAAAGTTAAGACAGCAGTGAAATCACTTTGTATTGTGCCCTAATATTTTTACGTCACGAGTGAGGTACTTAACTGGTGTTCCTGACGGGATAACTATTGTATTACGGGCAACAGTTACCACTTACCACCTGTTTCTCTGTTTGCTTGATTGTTAACTTTCAAATAAATATCCATTGACATTCACACAGCGCCATCTAGCCCCGTATTAAGCGAGGAGCTTGTAGTTAGGGGACTAAACAACTGATAAACGTACTTAAATATATTTTTTGTAAATACATACATATCATACATAGAAATAAACCCAGACCATTACATACAGACATTTGTGTTCCTGCACACAAATGTTTGTAAAGCTCGGGGATCGAACCCGAAACCTTATTGTAATAGCCGACATCCCAAATAAGTCGTCAATGTTTTCATACATAAACTTAAACTATTAATTGCATTTCCTGAATTTATATAATTTTCATATTAGGAAGAGAAGATATAAGGGCCTTACTATCATTATTATTTTCAAGCCCAAATTAGTTACATCTGACTGACAATTTCCTTCATACTTCGGTTTACACGTTAAACCATTGGCACCAGCTTTCATCTTAGGATACAGTGTGCTTCGTAATACAGCGTGGGAAGGCCTGTGCACTACAGAGGGACGTTATAGGCTCTTTCATTGATTGATTAAACAAATCCAAATTATACATTTATTTAGGAGATGAGTTTAAGCCAAATTAGAAGCCAGAACACTAGTTATATTACATACTTAACAAGTGTAAATATTGTTACGAATTGACGTAATTAAAATGACATTAAATATGGCGGCTAATATGTGACGTCAGGCTACCATAGAGTATGACATGCGAATTGTCAAATAGCAAAGAGTCTAGTATGTTCTAGATAATTCTCGAACTATGTAGAATGACGTCGACGCTTCGAGCTTAGCGGGCGGACAGGTATATAAGGCGGAACGATGGGTGCGCCGGGAGTCTTGTATTCTACTCAAGAGCGAACGAAGAGCGAAGTACCTGCGACTACAAGTAAGAAGCGAGTGAAAAAGCGATATCTAAGGGATCGTCGAGTGTGCGATAACAGTGTGAAGAGTTAACGAGTGATTATAACGTGTGTGTGCGGACATTATACGGACTCATTAAGTGTTATGTTATAGTGTGCAGTGTTAATTGCGGATTATAGTGCGTGCGTTAATTGATTAATTAGTATGAGTGTAAGTATAATTAGTGTTGTGTGTAATTAATAGTGGTTAATTAATAAAGTGTGTTACCGTGTTATTCTTCGTGTTTGGCAATAATTTATCCTGAACCCCCAGCTCGTAACAATATGTTGAAATTTATTTTATGTATTACACCGAATGTTAACATATTTCCAAACAAATAAATTATCTTTATCTCTTTAACCAAAACAATTAAAAAATCTTAGTGTGCCCCACAGAATTAATAATAACAAGAATATTATAAGTTCTGTGGTGTGCCCCATACCTAATCTTGGTACTACGGTTTATGACCGGTACTTCCATACAAATGTATGGAAATTATTTTAACCCCCGACCCTGTAGCATTATCCAAGTAAGAGACAATAACTCACTAGACTATCCTATAGAGTCGATAATGACTGACTTAATAAAATGGTACGTCATCATCATCAGCTCATTAAACGTCCCCACCGAGGGGCACAAGCCTACCCGTATAAGGTGATTAGGCCTAAGTCGTCCACGCGGGCCCAGTGCGGATTGGACGACTTCACACACAACCTTTGAATCTCTTCGCAGGCGTGCATGAAGGTTTCCTCACGATGTTTTCCTTCACCGTAAGAGCGTCGGATAACGTACATATATTTTCGAAAATTTGAAAACACATTGGTACGTGTCGGGATTTGAACCTAAAATGGTACGTACTATTTGATTATTATTGGTAGGCATTGTAATATATAATAAACAACATAATACTAAACTCATAACTTCCTGTCTTGCCCGAACTGTTCATTTTCGTGCGGTTTCCTCTTCCTCTCATCTTCGGGACCTCTGAATGGCAAATGAAAGGGCGATTAAAGTTGCCCAATATTGGTTGCGTTACCTTATTTAACTTGTCAATACATATTGACTCGATAAGAAGAAGAAAACTCACTCAAATTTAATTAATAACATTAGGAAAATTACTAGCAATGTCTTTCTTCCCTCAATAATAAAAATGGAGAAAAATCTCACTGTCGCTATGCAGTTTGCCCGCGGGATTTAAATTCACGACTCAAGGCTAACCTTGTGGTCTAAAAACACTACAACACGGAGGAAGTTACCATGCATAGGTCAATATTATTTTGAAAAATTAAAGGCTCTCTAGCTTTAGGATGTACAAAAGGACGCAGTAAAATACAGCAGAAAATTATAAAAACAATGCTCGAGTTGTGAAAAAAATGCATTGTTATGAGTTTGTAGATGATATTTCCAATTGTAATAGCATATAAACAAAGCGTGAGATGCAGATTCCTAAACAAAGACACAGCTCGGATTTGCCATGCGAAACAGCGTATGAATTGTCGGCTAATGTGGCATTTACACTGCACGATTTTACTTCTTTCGTCGAATTTGGTCTGAGTATACTCGTAGTATGATTAAAATCATTTCTATCAACAGGACTGTTTTAATTTAAAAGGGAAACATTTTAATAGAAATAATTACAAAAATAAATAACTTCAGTGTTTTAGATAATTCAAGACATGTTCGTTGTCTAGTAGTGCGAAAGTCTCACTTGTTATAATTATTGTTTAATATGGTGAACTGTTCGATATCCACATAAAATGTGAATGTTGTGTTATGGTGTGAGCAGTGGTACCCTTTTCCATTTACTATGGTGTCCACGGAAGATCAGCGTTATAGTATTTAATATACATTAACATTGTTGAGTGGGATCTTGTTCAGTGTGTTATAATTTATTTGATTTGTTAGATTTCTTTGTTTAAGTTAATTTCGTACTTTCTGTGTTTGGAACTACTGAATAAAAATATTATTATTAAATAATTATTATTTTAAAAAAATCATATGTATATTTATTACACTGTAATAATTAGACCTTAAAAATCACAGGTGCTATGGAAAATGTGTGCTTTTTTGTGTAGCTGTAATTGAATTTATGAGTACCTACTTTAATAAATACATCAGAAGTTTTATTTTTAGGGTTTGTAATTGTGTACCTATCTAGTCGTGCACTGTAAACCTCACTCGCTAAACTATTCAAATTTAAAACACCAACTCAATTTGGATTGCAAAAATTACGTTCTCATACTCGTCTCTAAATAAAGAAGCACTAAAGTCTATTTTTGCACAATTTCAATACAAAACAGAATTACGCATAGCACTTACAGTTTTCTCTACATGATCCGTCTGCTTAATGAGGGCCTTCATAAAAGTCATTGATTTTAATGACTTGAATTAAACGCTTTGTTATTGAGTGCTCCAGCGCTGTATAGGTATTCATTATCTTTGTGTTGGTACTTCATATGCAATGATATATATTTATTTTATACGGTCGTAAAATATCCTAAGTTATTATTGTCTGACACCACTAACGTAGAAATACTTGGGATATATTATAATGTTTGTCATACATCTATACTAATATTATGAAGCTGAAGAGTTTGTTTGTTTGTTTGAACGCGCTAATCTCAGGAACTACGATTCGATTTGGAAAATTATTTTAGTGTCAGATAGCTTATTTATCGAAGAAGGCTATAGGCTATATATCATCACGCTACGAGCAATAGCAGCGGAGCAGCAATGAAGAATGTTTCCAAATCGGGGTTTTTATTTTCATACATAGAGCTTCCGCTGCGAACGCTGCCTAAACGGTTAAAGTTTCGCAAAAGTCATGTATATTTACATATATTGTTCCCCTTTTAAAGGTCTACAAAGGTTAGCTCCCTATAACATATTTTTTGCTATATTTTTTTTTTAATATTGCATCATTTGCGGAGGTGTTTTCATAAATATGATATTAATCCGAATCAATAAATACTATATTTATCACAAGTATTTCATTTTAAACAAAATTGCCTTTTACATCATTCAACTTAAATGATTATCTTATGAGATATCGCAGTTTAAACTCACCTATATAAACAAATAAACGGGTTAAAGAGAGTGTTAGGCCTAAGTAACTATTCCACGCGGACGAAGTCGCACGTAAAAGCTAGGTACAATATATGCATTTGTCGCCTGTGTGGTATATATATCTTATCTCGTTGTTAAGTCGGCTACTACACCAAGGGTTCGATCCCCAGGTAGTACAAGCATATGTGTGCACGAACATGTATGTTTGTGTTGGCCTGACTCTTTTGATGAATATTATTTAGGTTTTTACAAAAACAAATATATAAATATGTACGAGTAACCTTTATCCGTTGTCCAGTACCCATAATACAAGCTCTGCTTAAATCGGGGGCTTGGTGGCGCTGTATCATCAGCTCATATACTTGCCCATCGAGGGTCAAGAGCCTATCCATAAAGTGTGTAAAGGCCTTAGACGTCCACGCGGGCCCAGTGCGGATTGGCCGACTTCACGCATATCATTTGAATTACTTCGTAGGCGTGCACAGGTTTCCTCACGATGTTTTCCTTCACCGTAAGAGCGTCAGATAAACGTACATAATATTTCGAAAATACATTGACACGTGGCGGGATTTGAACCTGCAACCTTCAGATCGAAATGCAGTCCACAGCAAAGAGCCACCGATGCTCTATGACATACTCTATTTCTCTGGTTTATCCCGCCATCGTCCTCATCTACTAAACTAAACATAAATGCCGTATAATAATTACTCTCCTTTTACAAACTATTGCAGGGAAATGCAATGGTTTGTAAAACTACCTGGACTAGGTCTCCCCCATTTTGAGCTAAGTAGTTATCTGTATAATACTTTAAAAAATAAGTTCTAATTTAAACAAGCATTCAATCAGCAGCAAAGCAGCAATCGACTGTACGATATTAAATGTAAGGTGATGATGATACCAAGAAACATTAGAGAAACACTCAACTGACGTAGATAAACAAAAAATATTGGGATATAATAATAAATTATAAATATTTTTAATAATAATAAATAAATTTTTAAATTACCCTTAAGTGGTTATAAATGCAACGAGTTCAATGAAATTCTATTCTGAGCAACGTGCATAAGTAAAACTGGGGGGCGAGCTAGTATTTTATGCTAATAAAACCACCCAATATATTATGCAACGCGATCCAACGTACGATCACCTTTAAAACCCAATCCGGTCGGCAATTTAGAAGATCGAACTCGCCGCTTTTTCGCATAAGGCCGTCCGCACATTGTGTTCGGATATTTTTAACTGATGCACCAATGATATTCTGTATATATAAAGGTAGATACGACATCTGTGCCTCAAAAACGAACCGCCAAAGAGAATACAGTTGTAGGCTCTTTGTTTAGGAAATGAATTGACATATTTTGAATGAGCGTACATCACAAGTTTTTTGTTCATTAAGTACATAATGAACAAAAAACTTAAGCAAAAGGAACCAATCTCAGCATAAACTAGGCTCGGTAGCCCAGCACTGGTTTTCAGAGTGGACATTACAGTTGGCCTCTCTCTCTCTTCTAACCATCGCAGTCTACTGCTGGATATAGGATTTCCCCATTTTGCGCCAGATATCCCGGTCCTCAGCTTTTCTCATCCAGGCTCCACCAGCTATCCTTCGCAAGTTGGTCGGCCGGTGGGAAATAAGGAAGTACGATTGAACAAATTTGTTTAAAACAAATATAAATTTGGTAATGATGGAAAAGGAGTGTAGAAAGAATGGCGTTTTCGAGCTTGAGATATGCATTATTTATTAACAGGGGGGAGGTTCCATGTTTAGCTTTAAGTTTGTACTGCGGTTGCGTTTGCTACAAAACATAGCATTTGTTGCACCGAAGCAACAACACATGGGTCCACAGCCACGTTTGCTAATCAGCAGCATAATAGACGAAGAGTTATGGTGTTGTGTGTGACGTTACTCTTTAGCTGGTGACTTACTGCACCGACACTACTTAGCCCCACTATCAGTGTATTATACGTCCGCACCGAGGGACACGATCCTACCCATATAGGGTGTTAAGACCTTAAGCATCTACGCGGGCCCAGTGCGGAATGACCGACTTCACCCACAACCTATGAATATCTTCGCAGGCGTGTACAGGTTTCCTAACGATGGTTTCCTTCACCGCAAGATACTGAGCCTAAAGCTGTCTTAACTCTGGTACGGAGTAAGATACAGGAGCGTTGACGAGGTAAATCCTACAATAGAATTACCAGAGTCTTCAGCTTAACTTACTATAATGATGTCACCACTCGACACTGTCTATTGCTTCTTTATAAGCATCACTACAACACATCAACTGGCAAGATTTGTATGTCGCACGTGATTAAGTTTCCACAGATAATCTGCCGTACTTTTCAACCCGTGTTGCCGATAGCACAAAAGTTATTGCCGTCCCCAAGTCCGTATATCCCTATGTGCGCTTAAGTCTTAATAACTACGCAACGGAATTTGATGCGTTTTTTTTAATATTTGGAGTAATTCAAGAGTAAGGTTTATATGTATAATAACATCCATTAAATAGTGGAGAAATACTGTTATTTTTGAGGTTTCTAATGTGATGTCGTAAATAATGTCATTTTTTTTTCATTTAAATTGCTAACGCAGACTGAACCAAGATTTATCAAAATAATAATATACTCCGCGAAGGTATATGTCTAACTCTTATGGATATCCCACATTTTTTTTTGTTATTTACTTTCTTCAACAAATGGTATGTTCCAAATTGAGAGTATAACAATTACTAATATAGGTACTAACAATTCACTCACAATTCATTTATATGTTCTGGTTATTCCCATTGACCATCAGAGCGTTTACAAACAAAGCTCGCATAATTAATTCATGACTGAATTCGGACCGGTTGGCTTTGGCGCAAGCATAGATTCTCAGGATTAAAACAACATATACGCAATTCGGACTGCTGGCAATGCGAAATCGATTCCGAAATGAGGTCGCTTTTAATAAACAAATGACGGAATGATATTGTGTGCAAAGGGTCACGCTATCCTTTTTTTTTTCAATCAATTCTTTATTTTCAATAATACAAAATATTTCTAATACAAATACCTATATAATCTATGTTTTTCATTATTACATCAACTCATGCTTAAAAAAGTCCCGTCCAAATCGGTCTAGCCGTTTCAGAGATTACCCGGAGCGATCAGACAGACAAAAGTTTGAATGAAAGGGGATATTCAAGAAGCCCTTAATTTGATCAACTCAAATAGCCCGTGAAAGTCAACTGTTGACCACTAAACCACGGAGGTAGGCAGAATACTAACTTACTTCGTCAAACTTGTCCTGAATTTTATTTTCCAAAAAACATTAAATTTACCAATGTACGCTTGCCCTTCTCGTTTTTAAATTCAAATCGGATTATACGATATCTAACTGTTAGACTTTATGGGAGCGCTCGGGAGTAGGCATGATGTTCGAAATCGTTGCCGTTAAAGCGAAATTCCGTAGGTTGCAATGGTAACGAATTATATAAAAAACCTTTTTTATTTTGTACACTTTTAATGACACTTTAAGGTCGAAATTTTAATGAATAATTTTATGTCATAAAAATAACGTGTCAAGCCGCTCGATCATTATTTGGTTGATATTTATTCGTGTAAGTTAATTGTTTAGCTAAGGTCATAAAGTGAATGGGATGAAGTTTGACCCCTAGTGGTAAGTGGTACGCCTGACCATGACAGATGAAGTGCCCTACACCCATCACCCAAGACGACAGATGTCAGATCCTTTATACCCGGTAGTTTACTAGCTACAGTGCCCTCATCCCGAAACACGAAAGTGCAAAGTTGACTGGGTTCAAAAACAAACTGAAACGGTAGAGATGAATCAGTAAGAGAATATCCACGGATTAACAAAATTATTCGGATTATCCTTTTCAAGAAACAAAGTCCTGTCAATTCTAACAATTATTACATCCACTATGTGTGGATATGCTTCATATCCCCTATTATACTTACATCCCGCTACTAATTTTAAACAAAACTCCATTCTGGACCCTAACTTATAATTTGTTTGGTAACTTCAGCGTGCCAAAGAATCTCTAAAAGTTTGTCTTTTAATCCATCCCTCAAGGGGTTAAAGGAATTAAAGTTCCTAAGGAAGTCTGTCAGCTTTCAACTTTGAGACCTGAAAATTACTAGTTTCAACCGCGAATATGGAAATTGTTAACTCACACGTATGATGTTGTTAGGATCTAGTTTTAGTTTGAAATGGTTTGTCGGAATATAGTCATTGATGATCTCTCAACTACTCAGTAGGACGTTAAAGTGTTATCTAGAATCATGAGTTTAAATCCCGCGGAGAGACTGCACAGATACTAAAGCGGCAACTTGCAAACATTTTTTTATGCAGCGATAATGTAACTACGAGAATGTTTTTTTACGTTAAAATTTAACTTTATGGTCTATGCTATATATATGTGGAAACTTTTATATGGCCTTCAATGTTTATATTTATTTTGTGTCTAAAATAACATTAGCTGTAAGTTTTCCTAAAATGTAAAAAAAATACTTTGTGTGATTATGCTGAATCACCTGGTGGTTACAACCATCTCTTAAAACAGTTAACAATGATATTACTTTGTCTTTTCTGGTACAAAAATGCTAGTCATTTAACAATACTGTTTTAAGAGATTGTGTTTAGCCCCCTTACTGTCTATAAGAAAGACGATTCCTTGCTTCGGATGGCACGTAAAGCTTCGTCTTGTTAGGATAGTAGTAATATCTACCAATTCGCATTGGGTCCGCGTGGTGGGTTACTGCCCAAGTGACTCGTATAAATGTGGATTCCATACAAATTTGTAGAAGGTATTATGTAGAGGCCTGAAAATGGTTGACAGATTTCTTCTTAATTCCCTCAAAATTTATTGAGTAATTAAAATCAAAATACCAATTCAAATTTCATCCTCACCACCTGGATGATCATTGATCACACATCGGATTTTGTTTACATTTTATACCATATTTTGTTCTTTCTGGGATCTCAAGTCCTAGGGTATGTTTATGTTCACCATATTCATCTTAACTTCCCATGTAACATGGTTTTCATTTTAAAATGCCAACCAAGCGCTCTCAATATAACCACGCTTGATTGGTTTTTTCAAATTAGTCCAATACACAAAATACTACATCCCTGTAGACTAAATTTGAAATTCTGCTATTAAATTAGGCTAGAATTCATCTGTAAATATATTTACAACGTAATTGATAGCCATCCTTTGTTTTGGCACACAATAGATTCTATGCAAATGGGAGTTCGGGCTGTAGCGGTGTGAGGCAATCTGCGTGATTGTATATCACGCGACAACCGACGAATTAGGGTCCACATGACGCCACCAGTGCCTGGGCGATGCTTCATAATAACCTAAAAAGCCAATCTTTGATGATGGACAGGCTAAAATCTTTATTATTAAACCTGCTGAGCTGTTTCTTATACTGTAGGTACTAAACTGAGCAGTTTAATCTGATTAATCAAAAAATCTTCAAGTGTGTGTCAAAGTTGTTGTTGCCTGTTCCAGCCTGCCATTTATCAGTTACTACAGTTCCCTTTTCAGGATCGATGGTGTAAATACTACATATAAACTGATACCATTAATGGACTGTTTGGTAAAACTGAAACTCAAAAATGTCTTTATTTATACGCATTAAAATGGCTACAATCAATGGACTGCTTGCTACAACTTAAACTCAAAAATGTCTTTATACTATTAGCTGAGTTGTAACTAGTTGTAGTACAAAGCTGAACTTACCTATAATTGGTACATGTATCAGAATTTTGAAATGTAACACTGTAATATTATAATATATGTATGCATGTATTGTTAATGAGTCTTAATAAATAAATAGGCTTTTCAAAGACGCTGTTTACTTGATTATTAACCCATTTTATTAAAATGACTTTCTCGCGTACCTAATTTTCAATTATATATTACGCGAGCTAAGGGTAAGTTTGACAATTGCCGACTATATTAGACGTCCAGTGCAAATAGACATGAAACATTACACAGCTCCAAAACACATGGACAGGTTATTTTGGAAACCTGATGTCTACACCCGGTTATTTCCAATTCCAGCTCACGAGTATCAACTCCGAAGGTTCCATTAGAGCGATTAAAGCGTGGTCGCGCGCATTAACGCCGCGAGTGGCCTGAATGAGTGCGCGGATAATGATCAATGTCGATATCGATAGAAGTATCGATATTAAAAACGAATTTTAAACTAGGAAAAAAAGACTACTAAAAAGGGACGATATATCGAAGGATACTTCGGCGGTCAAACCTGGTGGTTTGGTAGACCAAGTGATTATGGTGGTCAAGAAGCAATTTTTCATAAGGGTACGTTGTTATAACTTTGGGTAGTCCAGCCCTACATGAAGTACTACTCCCATCTGTGAAACCAGCTGCTTCCCATGGCTGCAAAAAGATCATATAACACCACGGTGAAGAAAAATAGTGAGGAAACCTTTGCACGCCTGCGAAGAGATTCAAAGGTTGTGCTAGGAGACGGCCAATCCGCACTGGGTCCTCGTGAACGACTAAGGCCTATACACCCTATACATGCCTCCCGGTGGTATGTAAAATGAGCTGATTATGATATTTTCGATGTCATAATCTTTCAGAGCAGCCTGACCCAGATAGGATATGGCCTCACTCTACATTCTCGGCTATACGACTCGTTCCTGTAGCTAAGTTCTATCACCATATATGTAGGCAGAGCTCCAAACTCATGAAACAAAATACCGTTATTAAATACTTACTTAAAAGATTGTGGTGTCTTTTAAAATTTTCATAAGTGGTGGCATTAAGGCATTGCTACTTTACCAAGCAATGCCTCTGTGACTTAATACATAAAAGGAAATACAATTTTCCAGTGTATGAATATTCCCTTGGTGCTTTTTTCTCTAACTATTTTACTATTATTTTCGATGGTACAAAAATGTAGCTATAAAATACCGGCTCCGTCAATCTATCGATATGGGTGAACGATAAACACGGCATCACTATTTCACTAACCGATAGTGGTACTGAAACATTATTCCACATCTAAAATTTTCAGAGATAGCTGCATTTTGTGTATAATTTTAACAATGCAATGTGAAACTATCATTTATGAAAATAATCGAACACACATAGTCGTAACATGGTGTTTATGAGATTCAGTTCAGAAAAAGAAATCTAATATTGAAGGTTATAGAGGTAAACATACATACACACATACTGATAATAATATAGATTAAGGGATTAGAGATTGACACAAGCAAACTAAATCATACTCGGTCTCCTTAAAGTAAAATCTTGCTAAAATGTGTCCATGGTAACTCGTGTTTTTATAAAGCTTTGTATTATCATTATCAGCTCATAAACGTCCCCACTATGAATACAACCTTAAATCTTTTCTATGCATGCGCAGGTTTCG